>JANHAO010004282.1:0-24485 GCA_026873985.1 Saraca asoca
AATGACAAAGTTATAAATAATATTAAATATATTTTTTCATCTTAAAAAATAAAAAAAATATTTATTTTCAAAATTTACATTCAAACAAATTTTTTATTTTTTGGTTCTAAAAAAATAATTTTTAAAAACTATTTTTAAAAAATTATTTTCAAAAATAATAAAACAAAAACACCTGAAAATACTTCCAAACAGACCATATGTCTCTCGAAATTTGGCATTTGAAAAGTGTAAGATATACTTTAAAAAGTAAAACTCATTAATTAAGAAATTGATAATTAAAAATTTAATAAATAATAAATAATTATAAAAATAATTTTTAATTTTATGATATATATATTTTTTAATTTTTATTAATAATTATGATGATTAATTTTATTTTATAAAGTGTATCTTGCATTTTACAGGGGGCAAATCATTTCTCTTCCATTGATGCATGCTGATTCCACTGTTTTGATCACAATAAATATATATTAATGTTTTTGAAAAACCTAAAATAAGAGATGGGGAAGATTTTTTTTTTCATTTTTCTCAGGTTCTCCCGACACACAGACCAAACTAATAAAAGAAAAGATATCACTTCTTCATCATTAACGTATAAAAATTGAATACAGAGAAATCAAAATATTGAAAAAAGGAAACCGAAAATAGAATTTATAGGAATAGCATTTTCAACCTTGTAGCATATATCTAATTTTAAAATTAAGATAAATGCCGTTTAAAAAAATTTGTTTGAAGGAAAATAATGTTTTTCTTTGTTTGACTGGCAGATGTAATAGCTTCCATTTTAAACTTTTATTTATTTATTTTTATGAATTTTGAAGATTAAAATAACACTTTAAAGAAACCAGAAATTAATTAACCAAATTAAGATAGTTTTCAAGACTTAGCTAGGCACGCTGAGGCTGACCAATGAAAGGCTCAAGACACGCCGCACCATTCCAGATTTTAACCCAAAAAAATAAAAATATAATATTATAATTATAAATTATAACAACATAATATTATTAAATAAAAAATATTAAAATTTTTATTATTAATTTTTTATTTTAAAATTATGATTATATTTAATATAAAATATGATTAACTAATACATAATTTAAAGTATCATAATCTTTTCAAAATTTTACAAAAATAGTCTAATTAAATTAAATAATATTCATATTGCATCTAAAAGCACATAATATGAGTAAACCAATTATTATAAATTTTAAAATTAAAATATTAAGTTCAAAAACATATTTAATTATAATATGAACAAATTAATAATTATCAATGAAATAAATAATGATTTTGGTGAATTTATTTTTTTATTTTGATTGTCAATTTGATATGTAACATAAATTTTATTCTTTTTCTTATTTTTATGATTTTGTTTCAATGATTTTGCTTATTTAAGTTTAATGTATTGTGTATTATGCAAAATATTATATTATTTAAAATGAAAATAAAAATTTTGATATAAGTATACAAGGGTAGAAATTTTTTCTCATAATTTGTTATTAGGTTTAAAAATAATAATATATATATTAAATTTTTATATAAATTATAACAATATAATTATGCAAAATATTATATTATTTAAAATGAAAATCCAAATTTTGATATAAGTATACAAGGGTAGAAATTTTTTCTCATAATTTGTTATTAGGTTTAAAAATAATATATATATTAAATTTTTATATAAATTATAACAATATAACATTATATCTAAAAATATATTTGATTATAATGGAAAAATCAATGATTATAATAAAAAATATGAGATTTATCTTATTAATTTATTTATAATATAAATTATAATAATATAATATTATTTTTATAGAATCTTAGACTTTTTCAATAAAAATAATTTTATTACTATTTTTTATTATTTTAAAATAATAATTATATTTTAATCATAAAAATATTATTAAATATATTTTAGAGAAAAATATTTCATAAAAAAGGGCGTTGTGTACAATCCATTAGTAGAATCTTTATACATGCGCACGTAGATAAGATGATACATCTCATCTGATTTTCAAGAAGGAAAACAATAATTAATTTAAAGATTAACTGCCCATAATCTATTCGAAATGATCCCTTTTTTTTTTTTATAAATCTATAAAGAACCCCTAAAATTATTTAAAAAAAAAGGTGAATAAAGCCCATTTCTAAGCATAGGAATTAAAAAGTGACAAAATTAATCTCATATAATGTATATAACTATTAAAACTGAGCCTATAATGTGTAAAAAGGAAAAAAAACAGTGTTTTTTTCCTTGAAAATTACAAAATGATGTTAACAATTATAATCATGTAATTTTATTTTGTAATTAGACATGATTTTGATTATCATTTATTTTTTAAATATCGACAAACAAATTTCACGGTAATTTAGTTCTTATTTTTTGTCACACTTATTTATTATAGCCTAAATTATTATTTACATGACTAATTTGATATTTTCCAAAGTTAAAAAAGGCATTTTTGCTCTTTATTTGTAATTTAATTAGATCTTACTTATGTTTACAATATAATAAATTCTTTAAGCAAGAGCAAAGAAAACTCTCTAAATTTATTGTGTTATACTAAAATTTGTTGTTTTTATCACCTTCTTTAAATTCAAATTATATTACTATTAATTTTAAGAAATTAAACAATATACAAATATTATTGAAATTTTTTTAGAAAGATTGAATAGCTGAACAAATTCCTAATTTTATAATGGAGCAGTTTATATATTTCTAAATTCATGTATAAAACATAAAAGAAATCTATGTGTAATTTATCAATCTTAATTAAATATAATAAATAAATTAATAAAATAAATGAAGAGTCCTTTTGAATATCAATATTATATAATAAGGTGGGAGGAGAATTGACGGTGAAAGCAAACGGAGGGAGAAAGAAAAGAAAAGAAAAGAAAGAGAAAGAGAAAGAGAGAGAAGCAGTGAGGCCGGAAAAAATGGGTAAGAAGGAAGGGGTTTTGTTTGAGATGCGAGCCGATTCTCATTCTGCTAGAAAGCGAGCCACCTTCTCCGTACTTCTTCTCTTTCTACTTTTCATTCTAATTCTTCCCAGTATTTAAGTTTTACTTCTTTATCTTGCATTGTTTTACTGTTGTTTCCGGCGACTTTTTCTTCATCTTCTTCACTGATTGAGATTAAAGTTTCAAACTTTTTCAGTTCACAGCAAAGATAAGCTCATCTTCTATCAAGGGTCATCTTTGTTTTCCCTAAAGAAAAAAAAATTTATGATTATAATTTTGGGGTATGCATAAATCGGTTTCTAGATGCATTCTTGATGATTCAGGGATCGGTTAATTTTGTGGGTCATTATCATTTCAGGTTTTTGTGGATTTTGTTGCAACTGGTTTAGGGAATCTGTGTTCTTTGTTGTTGTATGATTTAAACTTGTTTTTATGGGGTTATGGTTAGATTTTGGTGTAAATAATGTGTTATGGGTCAATCTTAGATTTGTGTCAGTATAATAGGTGTGAACTGCCCTTTTGATATTATTTGATTTGATTCCAGAAGGATTTGCTTCCATTTTTAAGGTTTGTTAGCAATCCTAACAAAGAAGAAAAAAAAAAAAAGGACATTCATAGTCTCATAAAAACAAAATCAGTCACCCCACAATTTTATCGTGGGTTTTATCAATATTCTTCGTTGATTTCTTACTTTAAGAAAATTCAGCAAATCACTGTTCTGTTCTGGTGCCAAAGGATAGATATTTTTGATTTTTTTCTTTTGGTTTTATCAAAGAAAAGTGTTATACTAGATTTTGAAGGAGGATTAGAAGAAAGAGGAGGTTATACAATTTTTGTTGAGGGACCGGCTGGATACTCTTGTTCTGGTCATCACATCTTATGGGAATACCTGATAGTTCACGAATAGATCTGATAGAGAAGGTTAGATCTTGGATTTCTTGGGGAGGAAGTGATTTGCAGTGTTTGCCTGACAAATTTGATATGCTCAATAGCAGTTGCAGAATGTGTTGTGAGTGCAATAGAAACTTGAATGAAATGTCCCACAAATACAATTGCAAAAGCTGTGGCCGTTGGTTGTGTGCTAGTTGCATCCGGGGTTGTGACGTTCCTGATCTTGAATCCGACAACACTGGATTCAGGGAAACCATCATGTCTTGCAAGTTTTGTTCAGATGTTAACATGAATGAAGGTCAGAGGAAATATAGTGAGAAAGTGCATCCTTCAGCTTCTCCAATTGAGAGTCCAAGACAAAGTCCGGAGCCGCCATCGCCTTGTTTTAGTGTTGAAAGTGAAAGAATCAGTTCTCCAATGAAGTGTGAATTGAATCATAATCATTTTGAACACTATCTTCAAGCCCGAGATTATGGGTATCATAACCATGCCATGGTCAACATGAGTATCATCTCATCTGGTGCTCAACCTTGCCCAGTCTCTTCTCATTGTTCTGCTGGCAGGTAATCAAAATTTTATATTTATTAGAGCTACTTACGTGATTTACATATATTTTGGCACCTTTCCTGTCCAACTGGCTCAAATTGATCTTTTTTTTTTCCTTGTAACAACGGAAATTTCATTCGTGTTTTTAACACCTGCATTCTTTTCTCTCTTTCTTAAGTAGATGAAAGAACAATCTTAGTATTATTGTTATTAGAAGATCAGCTAATTAACACAGACGTAATTGCATAATTCAGTGTAAGTTGTTACTCCTTCCCCCTCTTTTTGTATACATAATTGAAACAATTTATGTCAATGTAGGAGTGATGAAGATGGGATGGGGGATTCTGGGAGGCACCATTTCAGCCCATCCAGTACATATTGTCATAATGATTCGGATATAGATTCAAGTAGTGTTAGTACTAGACCCGAGACTTACAACTATAAGTCCATGGGTTCAAGTCCTTCTGTGAGCCCCTCTAGGATTGATTTTAATTACAGTCGGGTTGGGCTTCCTGTACAGCAGGGGCAGGATAAAAGCTCCATTTCTCAGCATGATGGTCCCTATAGTAAACAAAATATGGCTGTTTTAAGAAAGCCTGAACAAGGGATTGATGATGCATACAATAGTGATTATTGTTCTGATGACTTATCAATTTTCCGGAACCAGAATGAGAATTATCAGAGGCCATTGGATTTAGAAAACAATGGTCTTATCTGGTTTCCCCCACCACCTGATGATGAAAATGATGACGTGGAAGGAAATTTCCTTGCATATGATGATGAGGATGATGACATTGGTGACTCAGGAGTCTTGTTCTCGTCCAGCAGCAGTCTATCTAATATGTTTCCAGCAAAGGAGAAACATAATGAGGGAAACAAAGAACCTCTGAGAGCTGTCATACAGGGACATTTTAGAGCTCTTGTTTCACAGCTTTTACATGGAGAGGGTATTAAAGTTGGTAAGGAAAATGGTTCTGAGGACTGGCTTGACATAGTAGCTGAAGTGGCATGGCAGGCCGCAAATTTTGTTCGGCCAGATACTAGCAAAGGAGGCAGTATGGATCCTGGTGATTATGTAAAGGTTAAATGTGTGGCATCTGGAAGTCCAAGTGAGAGGTATTGTATGCTTCAAATTATGTTAATATTCCATATGGATCTATTCCCTTTATCTTATGCATTTTTATGTGATTACCTGCTAAATTTTGGACTTTGTTCTTTGCAGCACCCTTATTAAAGGGGTAGTTTGCACAAAAAATATAAAGCATAAGCGCATGACATCTCAATACAAAAAGCCCAGACTACTACTTCTAGCAGGAGCACTGGAATATCAGAAAGTTCCCAACCAACTGGCTTCTTTTGATACATTGTTGCAGCAGGTGAGTACTCGATTCATTGATGGGTTCCACTTCCATCTCTTGCAATTAAGTTAATTTTTGTGGGGTGGTTTTCTTATTTATTTATTTTTTTAATTACTGGCAGGAAAATGATCATCTAAAGATGATTGTTTCAAAAATTGAGGCTCTTCGCCCTAATGTTTTGCTGGTAGAAAAAAGTGTAGCTTCTTGTGCCCAGGAATATCTTCTGGCAAAGGAAATCTCATTGGTCTTGAATGTTAAAAGGCCATTGCTGGAGCGAATAGCTCGCTGTACTGGTGCTTTTATCACTCCCTCAGTGGATAATCTATCTACAGCACAATTAGGGCACTGTGAGCTGTTTCGATTGGACAGAATGGTGGAACAGCATGAAAATGCCAACCAATTCAACAAAAAGCCATCTAAAACATTAATGTTTTTTGAAGGGTGTCCAAGACGTCTGGGTTGCACGGTAATTTTTTCATTCTTGTTTGTGTTCAAGGACTGTCTGCTGCACTATTTCATAATTTCCTGCAAGATACCATCTGATATGATAGCAGAGAGTGCATAGGAGTGGAGTCTCTTTCTGATTTTGGTTCTTGTTGCAGGTTTTACTGAAGGGTACATGCCGTGAAGAACTGAAGAAAATTAAACCTGTTGTTCAATATGCAGTTTTTGCAGCCTATCATTTATCTCTTGAGACATCATTCCTTGCTGATGAGGGTGCTAGTCTACCTAAAATGAAATTTAAACAGTTGATGACCATGCCAGAGAAGACAACAGCTGACACTGATGTTTCTGTAATACCTAAATCCCTTGCTCCAGCCATGTGCCAATCAGAGGTTGATGCGACAGCTAAACTGGAAGAAACATCGGGTCTTCGATTGAAGTTTGAAGATTTGAAATCAACTTCTGAACATCTTGATGACCATAGCTTTTCTTCATATATGAATGCCTTCGGGTGCAAGGTTGACAATGCACTTTCTGATCCAAGTCATAATGATTTGACATCTAATTTGACTCTAGAATCATCTTACTGTAATGAGTTAAATAAATCAGAGGGGGAATCTTTACCTACTTCTGGTACAACAGTCCATCTGCAGCCAGACCTGCAAGAACCGATGGTTCGAGAGGAGCAGCACCATGTTGAAATTACTGAATTAACAAATGTAGATGATAGTGATGAAAGTGAACTTTCCAGCGAGTACTTTTCTGCCACTGATAGTCATCAGAGTATATTGGTGTACTTTTCTAGCCACTGTGTACTGAAGGGAATAGTATGCGAAGGCACTAGATTGCTGCGCATAAAGTTCTATGGCTCTTTTGATAAGCCACTTGGGAGATATCTTCGTGATGATCTGTTTAATGAGGTAAGTTGATGTTTATTTTGCTTCTGCTGGCATCTCTCATATATGATTTTTGAATTGAGAATAATGAGTTGATTTTTTTTTTACCAGGCATCTTGTTGTCAGTCTTGTAAGGAGCCAGTAGATGCCCATGTTCTTTGCTATACACACCAACAAGGAAATCTTACAATCAATGTTAGGCGCCTTCCCTCTGTGAGGTTACCTGGGGAAAGGGATGGCAAGATTTGGATGTGGCACCGATGTCTGAGGTGTCCTCAAGTGGATGGAGTTCCACCAGCAACTCGTAGAGTGGTTATGTCGGATGCTGCCTGGGGATTGTCTTTTGGAAAGTTCTTGGAGCTTAGCTTTTCAAACCATGCTACTGCAAATCGTGTTGCAACCTGTGGCCACTCTTTGCAGAGGGACTGTCTCCGTTATTATGGGTAAATCATTTTGACAAGATATTCGGTTGATTATTCGTTATATGTTGTATGTAGCTTTGCTAATTATTTGCAGATGAAAGTTGAATAACAACCTGATTTACAGGTTTGGGAGTATGGTTGCTTTCTTCCGGTATTCCCCTATTGATATCCTCTCTGTCCATTTACCTCCATCAGTGCTAGAATTCAGGCAAATGCAAGAGGAATGGATCAGAAAGGAGGCAGGAGAGGTGCTCTTAAAGATTCTATTGTTCATACTTGCTTTACTATTCTAAAATTGACAATGAATCATATTTTGTGAAGGCTGCTTGTTTGATTTTCTCTACTCAATGGGGTCGAAACTGCAATATAATTGGTTAATCTGTTTTTCGTACAGCTTTTGAGTAAAATGGAAATCTTGTATGTGGAGATATCGGAGGTGCTGTCTTGCTTGGAAAAAAAGAGGGTAGCTTTTGTTACTGAAAATGAGCTATCAGAGACACGTGATCTTCATAATCACATAGCAGAGCTGAAAGAGATGCTTAGACAGGAAACTGCTGACTATTATGTGAGTAAACGGTAAACTATATTGTCCAGTTTCTTTATATATTTACTTGCTATATACTTTTAGCAATGACTATGCTTTGAACTTTTTCTTTGGTCTGTGTTTGTGTAGATTTTGCTGCAATCAGTTATTACAGAGACTCCACAACAAACAGGCCAGACAGTTCTAGACATTTTGGAACTAAATCGCTTGAGACGTTCCCTTCTAATTGGTTCACATATTTGGGATCACCGGCTTTACTCGTTGGACTCTCATATCAAAAGGAGTTCCAATCTCAAGGTTAAACAAATAAATGAATCTTGTGCCGAGGTTAAGGAATTAAGAACTGAATCATTTCATAAGGATGGCTGTTTTGATATTGGGTCTGGGCAAATTCCTCCTCAGTCCTCAAACTTACAGGAATCCCTCCAAGGTCGAGTGCTTGGACAGCTGGATGAGCATGAACCTTGTGATTCTGAAACATATACAGCATGTCATCTTGAAAGACAGGAATTACATTCAGATGGTGAATTGTTTGCCAATAAAACATTGTCTGAGCCCCTTCCCTCCCAAGAATCCAATCTCTCTGAAAGAATCGATTCCGCTTGGACAGGAACTGATCAACTTCCATCGAATGTAGAACCACATCAAACCTTTCAAGTGGAGGGTCACCAAGCTGGATGTGTCAAGCAGCCTAACCAACATGATAACCCTTCTTTTAGAAAGTTGACACAGCCAATGAGAGTTCATTCTTTTGATTCAGCATTAAGACTTCAGGAAAGAATCAGGAAAGGCTTGCCCCCAGCATTACATTTATCTACACTTAGGTCTTTTCATGCTTCTGGAGACTACAGAAATATGGTTAGAGATCCTGTCTCAAATATATTACAGGCTCACTTGCAAGTGTTACCTTGGGAGACACAGAAGCTAAATCTGATAATGAGCTCAACACCTTCTTTTATCTCCTCTGCTTCGCTAATGGCTGAAGGTGTTCGATTGCTGCTTCCCCAATCTGATAATGGTGATAAAGTTGTTGCTGTTTATGACAATGAACCCACTAGCATAATATCTTATGCCCTTAGTTCTAAAAAATATGAAGACTGGGTTGCTGATAAGTTGAATTTGCATGATGGTGAGAGAAGCAGAGAAGATTCAGTCACATCTGCCTTTTCTGCTTGGCAGTCTATTGGCTCGCTAGACCTGGATTATATTCATTATGGTAGTTATGGATCTGAAGATGCTTCATCTTCTATCGGTTCCTTCCTTACCGACACTAAAAAATCGTCTCACTTGCGAATTTCTTTTGGTGATGATTCCCCAAGTGCTGGAGGGAAAGTGAACTTTTCTGTCACTTGTTATTTTGCAAAGCAGTTTGACTCACTCAGAAAGAAGTGCTGCCCTAATGAAATTGATTTTGTACGATCCATGAGCCGTTGTCGGAGGTGGAGTGCACAAGGAGGGAAAAGCAATGTATATTTTGCCAAGTCTCTAGATGAAAGATTCATCATCAAACAAGTCATAAAGACAGAATTGGAATGTTTTGAAGAATTTGCACCTCAGTATTTTAAGTACCTTACAGATTCTGTGACCTCGGGAAGCCCAACTTGCCTTGCCAAAATTCTTGGTATTTATCAGGTGAGAATTCTTTTGTTGCTTTGTATATACAAGCTTTAGGCAACTTCATATCTGTGTAAATTTAAGTGTATACTTGTCATTATTATTATTATTATTATTTTTGGCAGGTTTCTGTTAAATACCCAAAAGGTGGCAAGGAGACGAAAATGGATTTGATGGTTATGGAGAATCTCTTCTATAGCAGGAAAATATCAAGGGTATATGATCTGAAGGGCTCAGCAAGATCTAGGTACAATCCAGATACAACTGGGACAAATAAAGTAATGTTAGATATGAATTTGTTAGAAACTTTGAGCACAAAACCCATATTTCTTGGGAGCAGGGCCAAGAGAAGCCTTGAGAGAGCTGTGTGGAATGACACGTCTTTTTTGGCGGTAAGATTCCTTTCGGCTTCCAGTCATCTTTAAAATCTTAAAGCATTGTACTTCTGTTTTTTTTAACTTAAACTATATAGAATTTGAAGATTTTCATACAATTTGTGAGTTGAAAAAAGAAAAGGGTAAGAAAGACGAGAGGGTTGAAATTGATGGATTGCAAATTAGCTATAACACCCTACAAACCAGATACAACCTGTATAAATCTAGGTCACCCATTTAAACTATAGGTGTTTGTTTTAAACAGATTGTACTGTTTGTGCAAGGACATTCTTCTAAGTTAACTGCCATTAATGTAGTAATTTGTCTTAATCCGGTTGTTTTTGTCCAGTCTGTTGATGTGATGGATTATTCATTGCTGGTTGGTGTGGATGATGAGAAGAAGGAGCTGGTATTAGGCATAATTGATTTCATGAGGCAATACACATGGGACAAGCATTTGGAGACATGGGTGAAGGCATCTGGGATACTTGGTGGTCCAAAGAATGCTTCTCCCACCATAGTTTCTCCTAAACAATACAAGAAAAGATTCAGGAAGGCTATGACTACCTACTTTCTCACTCTACCTGATCAGTGGCAAACATGATTAAAATCTGTATTTAAACATTCATATTTTTTAGTAACGATGCATCAATAAGGAAGCTGATTGAGTCTAACTGTGCATAAATGTAGAGGGAAAGCTATTGTAAGTCTTGTATTTTTTTGTCTATGTTGGAGTCTTGCAGAGAAACCTTGAAGAAGATCTAGACACCAATTTATGAAGACTCCAGAACTGTTATGCATTAAAAGCCTTGCCAATCTGTACTCTCTCAAGTGACAAAAAGTTATAACCAATGTGTAATGCCCATTTATACATCACAAGTTGTAAGATGTTGCTGCTGGGAAGTCTGAGGAATTTGTGCTGGAAAGTATGAGCAGGCGTTAATCCATGATATGCAAAGCAATGGTGGATAAAATCTCTAGTATTGATTACAAATAAAGTTTGAATAAAAAATAAATCCTAATAACAACTATTTCATAAAAAAAGCTTGAATTTACGACTTTCAATAAGCTAATCAAATAGCTCACCGGAAAATTATACTTAGTAATTTTGTTTCTCACTTAAAATGTCCAAGTTTCTTACTTTAGCACATATTTAGTGGGTTTCTACGAAGCTGTGACTATTCTATTTTATTTATTTGAGTTTTCAAAGTGGTGAGTGCTATAATTGATGAAATAAGTTTGATGGCAAGAATTTAAAAGTCAAACTTGGTTCTTGGTTATCCTCAAAGCATGCTTCCTTTGACTTTCTCTCAAGTGCCGTCTTGTAATTGAAGTTCAGTTCTCCAATAGCTTACGCTACCAGCTTTGCAACATCCCAAAAGTGAAGGCAAATTCGCTTACTAAGAGCTCTTCCAACTTTCACACACGTGCAAGATTCATTTCTTGATACTTCAAACTTCATATTATTCTTTCCTTGCAGAAAAAAAATATAATATTTATTTAATTGGCTTTGGAAGCATAAGATGGAATGATGATATTAATACTAGTTAGAGCATGCTCTTAGATTTGTCTCAAAATTTTTAAGAAAAAAAAAATAATAGGGTTCAAAATGCTTATCCATTAACCTAATTTAATTTTGTTAGATTTCATATAATTTCAACGATTGTGATGATAAAATGAATTTTTTTTAAAAAAAAAATTAAGGGTTTCATGAATTATCTTATGACTAAATGATGTCTCTATTTAACGGCTAATACACTAGGTTACTTAGTAGTATAATATAAAGTTTTATGTACTAAAAAGTTTTATTTGTTTTTTATATATAATTTAAGCACTTTATGCATATGACGTTATGATTGTAGTATAGTAAATTAAAAAAAAAAGGTATAACTAATTTTTTTTATTACATTGAACCATTTAACCTATAAAAAAATTGTGATTGAAATTGCACATGTAACAAAAAAAAAATCATAAATATCTGCATTACTTGGTATTAAATTTATAGGGTCGATTTATATCGGGTTGAACCATGCATTCGGACGCAAAAATTCCTAGTTTGTCGGAAGAGGATTTTATGCAGCCGGCGGAGAAATGGGATTGTCGGGCTTGGACCCTTAAAATTTTTCATTTCTTAAAAAATATACATAACAATCTTATAAGTCATATATAGCCTAAAAATGAAGAGAAATACATAATTAATAAAAAGTAAATTACTCTTTTGTTTGGTATAATTTTACTTAATTTCTAATTACATTATTATAATTTAAAAGTTTTGGTTTGAATCCTCATGCTTATTTTTTATTTTTAATTATATATTTTCTGTAATTTTTTTTAAATTTTATTAGTAATTGACTCAGATAAATAATGATTTATTAGTAATTTATGAAATGAGAGACATGATCCATCATTTTTATTTAAAAAAATTAATTTTATAAAACATCATAATATTCTTTAAATTATTTATCACTTAAATATATATAAAAATTATATAAAAGCTCTACATTAACGATCAATAAATCATATCAAAAGAATTTTATTTATATATGTCAATTATTAATAAAATTTATGATAGAAAGTACCCAATTAAAAATGAAAAATAAGTATAAAAATTTAATTCAAAATTTTTAAAGTATAAGAATGTAATTAAAAATTTAACAAAAATATAAGAAATATAATCGTAATCTAACCCTTACAAAACTTTCAACAATTTGACTTTTTCAATTAAACTTTCCATTCCTCATTTTGTGCTCGTTTAATTGAAACATTTGTCTAACTATAAAAAAAAAAAAAAAAAAGCCGCTCTTATCCTATTTAGGTAAGAATTGTTCGCTAGATTTAGAAAATTTAAATTATTATTACTCATCAAAGATTTAAATGAGAATTGTATTAATTCATTTATGTAGTATAGCAATAAGGAATTTGAATAATATACTAGAGATGTTAAGTTTGAACCTCCAATCATCCTGAATGTACAAGAAAATGAAAATTATACTCCCATTACAAATATATTAAAGTAGTAAAAAATTATAAAAAAAAATCATTTGTGTGTAGACATATTAATAATGGGACATTGCTTTTTACAACACTGAATATTATTGAGAGTTGATATCATCCATTATTATGTTATATATATTGAATGTTAGGTAAAAGCAAAAGGTAGTCGGGGGAAGAAGAAGCACATGTAGGATAGTTGAAAAAGTCAACTATGATGTCTCTTTCTTAATAACATTGTAACTTTGTCGTACATATTTTTCTCCAATATTATAATTAAGCTCCAATTCTGGGTTGGTGAGATATCCAATTCGCTACCACAGTAGAGCTAATGCTTTTCCTTTTTGACTGCCTGGCTTCATATATTGACACTGTAATAATCTAAGAAGCCACGGCTATTTGACTTCCTCCTTCACTGATTGGCATAAAACTCACCCTCTTCTGCAAATCCAACACAAACAAACAAACTTAATTAGTGGTTGCTAATTCTTTTTTTTTTTCCTTTGCAGAAATAATGGACAAATATGATAAACATTTGTCCTATCAAGATGCAAACAAATTTGAAAATTCCTATTATTTTATTAATCATAAATTAATGTTATCTTATTTTAAATTTATTATCTTTCAAATGAAATAATGATATGATATTCTTTGGCTAAACAGTTAGTAGTTACAAATTCTTCTCCAAACATTTATTGATATGATGTAACCGGAGAATTACATGAACACATTGCATTGAAACGGACTTAGCATTTATCATTTGGAATCTCAATTAATATATGCTGAGCCAGAAAGGCAAAGGAGTAAGGAGTCTTATCCATATTGTACATATATAGAGTACTGTCCAAAACTCTTAAAAAGGACTCATCAAGAGCAAGTGGATATTGTACACATATACAGTGTGATGTCAACTCCTAAAAAGGTACTCATCAAGCAAATCATCTTGATAGTAATTTGTATGGGATGAATGCATGGAATTAAGTCCTTATATATATTTTATTTTTTATATTTTGGAGGATTTATCTTGTGTGTACTTGTTAAATCATAACACTATGAGAGAGTTTAGATTTATTTAATATATTAATAAAAATGTAGTTGATATGTCACTATTTTCAATGATACAACGATATTTAGTATCGTTTTTAATTTTTTTTTTGAATTTTTTTAGTGATTAGAATTTAAACTCTAAACATTATAAAAAAAAAGGCATTTGCTATTTTAAGACTCAGAGGATATTTTACAATTAATGTATGTGATTTTTTTGGACAAAATTATGAAAAAATATTTTTTTTTCATCCACATGTTTTGCAATTGCTTTCTTTATGGTTTTGCATTTTTTGTTTGACATGCACCACTGCTTAAGTTTGAAAACAACCCTTCATTTTGTAAGGAGGGAAAATATGAAAATCCCAAACATTTCAACAAATAAATTATGAAAAAAATACAAATGGCGTCAATTTAGGTCATCATTGTAATGCTACCAATCATTTTAATCTAATTTCGGCAAGAAAAAAAAAATCGGTATTAATATATTATATAAAATTATGAGTTTAAAACTGATGAACTGTTTAGTATAAAACTTTATGGAATGTGCCCCCCATCAAGTTAGAGAGCACTATAAATCTTAACATTCTAAATGTGATTGTGATGATTTAAAATTATTTTTGCATCGTAGTACATCAAAATTAAATTCTAAAATCATTGTTTGAAAAAAAAAAGGAAAAATAAATATGGTTGTGACTGTATTACTTTAATCCATTTGATCAATGAAAGAATCTTGGGTTGATTAGTATATTATATTATCAATGACTAATAAGATATCACCTTATAAAACAAATTAAATATAAATAATTTCTTTTAATAATAAAAATTTGTTAATAACATGATAACATACAAATAGATGACGAGTTCATTTAAACTAAATGCAGTTAAATGTAAATGTGTAATATGATTTGAATATTGCAGAAAAATGGGAAGGAAAAATGGAACTTATGTTTATTTGTCTCTGTCTTTTGGAGGTATCAGTTTGGCTGAATCTGTGGTTATATATTAATGAAGCAAAAAGCAACAAACAAATCTGATCAATCTAAAATCCTGTCTGCTAAATCCTTATAACAAAAACACATAGAGTTGATATTTGGCCCTTGATTTCCTCAAACTCTAACATTGAGGACCACCAACTTAGCTTAATGCCTCCCTAAAATCATGAAATTGCCATATAATCAATTTTTTCAAAACAAACAAGTAATCCAACTCTAAACAAATGCTCCACTACAAAAACATCATTTCTTTCGTAATTTAAATTTAATCCTCTCAATATAAATTAATTTTATATTCTCATTTATTTATATATTTTACATCAATAAAAAATTATTAAAATTTTTATTATTAGAAAATTTTTTAATTATTCTTATTTTTTAAGGACAATATTTTTTATTCATTCATAATATAAAAAATTTTATATTGATAATATATTGATCAAATTTAAACTCTTTTAACACCAAGTTTGATAATAACACGGGCGTGCTTATTGTAGGGGTAGTGGTACCTAAAGCACGGTAGCAATTTTTTTTGGTTAAATGACCATTCAATTTTAATCAAACAAGCAAACCATCTGATACTTAAAACACAATTCTTTTGAACAGAGTCTATTTAACACTGATTTTATTTCACGTTTTCAGTTGTAATTAAAAAAAAAAAAATTATTCATGCAAAAACCAATTAGTAATTTTAATTTCTTTTAGAAATTACCATTTTGAATCAAATTAAGATCATGAACATGCCTCACGTGCCTTGAGACTTACTCCAACTCCTCCTCTGCCATCATTCCCATGCAGTTGCTGCTCCACAACCACCGTCTTCTTCTTCTTCTCTACATTTTCCTGAATCTCACTCTCACCATCTCCGTTACCCACCATGCACATACTCATAATCCTCTCGGCCGCCTCGTTTTCATTTTTACTATCTCTAATCAACTTCTCCACCTCCGCCTTCGGCAGCCTCATTTTCAACCTAAAGCCGCCGGTTTCTCCGCCACCCTTGGATTCCACGTTGTTGCTGCTTTGTTTCAATATCGAGAGATCCGAAACAGACCTCCGTGACAGCATCAGGCTCTCGAGCCGGTCTTTGGCGGACATGTTAATGCCGGAACGAACCCTTCTCGGAGTCACAGTCTCTTTCGGAAGCTCCACAAGAAAGTAAAGCCTCTTTGGCTGCAATTCTTTGTCTTCTCCCAAAGGTTTTGCCCTAATTCCATAGTGCTTTACAGCTTCCGAATCGATCAAGACGAGGCCGGGATAATTTTTCAGCACTTCACCAGCTTTGATCGGAGTTTTGAGCTTGAAGGTTTCTCCGTCTATTTTCATGATTTTTGTGGTCTTTTTTCCGCCCAAAGTGTTGCCCATTTTGGTGCCCTAGTGAGAAGAAAATTGGCTGATTGTTGGTCTTGAGAGGGCACTAAAAGAGCCTACAAATTGGTGGATTTTGGAGGTTGATGGAGGCAGAAAGTTGTGTGCGGAAAATGCTCACAAAATACCATAGTACCTAAAGACTTTCTCGCATGTGAAGTGGTGGGTGTGAAACAAAGACATGAATTTATGGGTTGGATGTTGAATTAGGGGTCATTTGGTCAAACAATGAGGGCAAGTTTGAAATCAAACACTTTTTGACAAATAAAAATATCAAAAGGGTAGTAAAAAAAAAAAAAAAAAAGACACTAAACTGTACCTAACCATTCACTTTCATTTGACAAATGTACAAAATCCATTTTCCTAAGTTGTTTTTGTTGTCCTTTTTCTTTGTTCTTTTCAACAACTCTGGTTTCAATCTTCAAAGTGGTGGCCCATTTACTATTTATTTATTTTTAAAAATAAATATCAAAGAGATTTCCTACGGAAGTAAAGAAAATGAATCATGAATATTTAAATGCCTAATTCTAAAATTAAGACCGGTAGAGTGGTAGTTAACGTAGCTAACTCAAATAGTTATCGCTCAACTTTTTTTTAAGGAGAAATAATTAAAATTAAAATAAATTATTTTATTTTAAGATCATGACATATTATCAATCTTTTTTAAAAAAATTATAATAATATTTATAAATCATTTAACATTTTTAATAGTGTGATTTAAAATTAAAACATGAATAATTCATAGTAATAAACCTTACTAATTAAGTGAAAATAAGAAATTCGTATCTCAACTCTTTTTTGTCATAAGATCATGAGTTTGAATTTTTTTAAGAGCATTCTTCATGAATTTGAATTTCTTACCATTCTTGCAAGCTGTCCAGACGTAAAAATTGTTCCCCAATTTGATTACGAGAAATCGAACAATTCACAAATTATCAAAAATAAACGATTAAAAGTCTGAAACTGATACCAATTGACTTATTTATATAATTAATGATATCAATTGCTAAATTTTATTGTACTTTTAAAAAAGTTGTACTTGATTAATACAGTGATTAGAATATTTAATAATTAATTATAATATTTTTTAAATATGTTTGATATAAAAAGATGTTTAGTATAACAACTAGAATACTTCAGTAATTAATTATGGACAATAAGTCCAATTAAATAAAAAATTATTTTGAATGTATTTTCTTTAATTGGTATTATAAAAAGAGAAATATTCATATTATCTTCATTTTTTTGTCATTATTATTCTTATTCTAATAATAATAACAAAATATCATTTTTCTCTCTTTCTTTAGTATTCTTTTTTAATAATTTAATGTTAAAAAAATAATTTTTCTATATATCATTTAAATAAATATAGATTAGATATAATAGTTATCAAAAAAATATTATAAAAAATAAGATAAATTATTTATAATTCATTATTTAAAAATTAATAACATTTATAATCAATTCTTTTATTGCTGTATTAATCCAGGCGTATCTATGAAACGGAATACGTAGTGCTTGTTCTCTTTCGGCTTCGGAGGCAATCGCGGCGAAGATTCGATGATTCCGTACGCTTGTAAGATTCATTAATTTGACTTTCTTTGTTTGGTGTGTGCGAAGCGAAACAAACACTCAATTTCATCACCAAATGGATTCTTTTTCTCCGGAGTGATTAAAAGTTGATCATTTCTTGCAAGGAAAACGTTTTCTTTTCTTTTTTCCCCTCAGTTTGTTTATATCCAACATCCAATAGAGTAATTCTGGAACGTAGTTGAATTTGTCAAAGTGAATAGAGGTGGGAAGACTAGCCATGCATTTGAGATTTTGACAACAGACTTGGTCAAAATTTTACAGTCCAAAATGATAGATAGTCGGCCCATCAATTTGGAAATAGGTGCCTTTTCAAATGTGATATTGGAGTAGAAAGGATAAAAAATTTCACTTTCACTCAAAGAAGTTACTTCTGAATATTGTTTCCATCTTGGCCTTACTGTTCGATTAATTAAAGCCTCCAAGACCCCACAAAATCCAAAAACAATTGAAGAACAAAATTAACTGAAGTTACTTTTTACGTTATAGGAAAGTTACCAAGCTTGTAAAAAAAAGCTTTAAAATCGAAATAATGGAAGTTTAACAACAGAAAAACAACCTTTTTTAAAGAATATCAAGATAAGAGTCCCATTGTAGTTCAACCATTTTAAACAGAGTTAGATGAAACTTGTTGGTGGATATCTAATTAAAAACCTAAATAAATTATAAGCATCCAATTTAAATTTTTAAAATCTAAACATGTAATTAAAAAAAAAAAAGAAATTATAGGAAGCTTCAAATTAGTTTATACTTTCGTTCCAGGCACCAAATGATCCATATTTTTCCATTGAACACTGGTGATTTTATTTGGTTTGTGAAAATATTTTTTATTTTTTTAGAAAAAATTTCATTTTTTAAAAATGTGATTGATGTTTACTCATTTTCATCTCTAAATAATAATTGTGACATAATTCATAATATGTTATAATAATGTAAGCAGTAATGGAAGATAGAAATAATCATGTATGATAGTTTTGGCAAACATTGATGATGGTGGATGCTGGGGGTGGTATTGAATGGTGGATGTGAGTGGTGGTAATAAAGGCAATGAATATTGAAAATGAAGGTGGATTGTTGATTATAATAATAATAGCATAGGCATTACCAGGGGAGGTGTGTAGTGATAATAAGTGATCATGTGATGATTGATAATTGTAGACGTTGATAGTTACATGATTGGTATGTGTGGTGGGTGATGTAGTATATATAAGAAAATGAATGGTAGAGAGGTGAATGATAGATGGTAGGAATGGAGGTAGGTTATAATGATGAGTGATGATAGTGATTAATGATGACGAGAAATGATAATTGATAATAAATATGAACATTGGATGTGGCAATTTAGATGGTAGCGTGGGAAGGAAGCGGTAATTGCTGGCAACAACAGTGGAGATAAAGGAGGTGGTGGTAGTGGAGGCAAGACTATGACATGAGTGATATAGTTTTGGTGGATGAAAGTAAAAATGATAGTAATGATTGTTGTAATTTGTTATAATAAGTTTAAATATTTTCATAATTCTCATTTGATAGGAATGAAAATGCAAAAAATGTCTTTTTATTATCTTCTAAATTTTTGAAAACAAAATTTCCATTTTTTAAAAATAGAAAAATAATTAAAGTCATCCAAATACATTTTTTTTATAATTTTTTTTATTTTGAATGAAAATAAAAATAAAAAATGGCAAGGCAAACACATCCTTAGGATGCATTTAGTTTGTGAAAATATTTTCTATTTTTATTTTCTTAAAATATTTTTATTTTTAGATTTTCACATTTTTGAAGATGTGATTGGTATTTGTTTAAATATAATTTTCATTTTTATATTGAAATGAGATGGCTTATGGTTGAATAGTAGTGATAGAAGTAATTATATTTTTAGATGATAGTTTTGACAAACAGTAATAAATACTAATGTTGACAATAATGGTATGAATGGTAGTGACAAAGGCAATGCATGAGAGTGAAGGTGAATTACTGATCGTGATAATAATCATGGATGATGCTATCAGAGGGGGTGAGCAATATGATGATAAATGATAATGTAGTGGTTGATGATTATAGATAATAATAGTTGATTATTGGTGGTTATGTCAATGATAAAGGTAATGGTCGAGATTGTAACGGAGGTGAAGGCTATAACTTTGATGATAGTGATAATGGGTATGGTGGTAGTGATAATTATAATTTATAATAATAAAATTAAATAATTTTAAAATTATTATTATGTAAAAATAGAAATAAAAAAATATATTTTAATTGTTTTTCAGATTTTCAAATATAAGGACTCCATTTTTTAGATAATAAAACTAATAAAATTATCCAAACACATTATCTTATAAAAATTTTCTGTTTTCAACAAAAGTGAGAACAAAAAATAGTTAAAAGTTAGAAGCAAACACGTCGTTAGGTTTCTCGATAAAATTTTCCGTGGAACACAATGGGAAAAAGTCTTCGTTTCCAAGAACATTCAATCAATTCCATATTTTTCCATTTAAAAAAAAAATAAAGTACTCATTCAATGGCTGCTCCTAGCCGCCGAGTTAATAATTAATTAATTAATACTACTAAACACCTTATCATTTTTTTTTCAGATCTTGATAATAAACATGCGCATCTTAATCTAATTTTTTATTTACAAATTCAATTTGAACTTTATACATAGTTGAAAGGAGACCTTCGTTTGCAATTTTACCATAGCTTGCTACAACTTTTACCAAAGATGATTTCTCTTTTTATTATTATTATTATTTGTGTGAAGATTTCTCCACTTTAAAAAATAAAGTGCAGAAAGGCTTTTGGGTATGACTACCAGAATAAGAAATTTTAAAAATGATTAACTATGAGGAGAAAAACTACATATATATACCATTTATTAGATGAAATAATCTGCTATTAAAAAGAAAAAAAAGAGATAAAAAAAAATATATTAAGGATGATCCTGTCTTCAACATAAATTAAGAAAAACAAAAAATAATTCGTCACAAAATTCCAACACTATATGACATTTTTTTTAGTAATTACAGCAGCGGATATTGACATCCAAAGAAAAAGCAGAAGAAGGTTCTAGTAAAATATCTAGATTGGAAAGCCCTGGTTGTGTGATGATTAATTCAATTGAATATGAAAGGGGTCATGATTTCAAACTTCTGGAAAAAAAAGATGTCATCAATAGTCAAGAAAGGGAAAATATGATTTATTTGGGGTTCATGCGTATTAGTTTATTCAACCCAACATCCTTGATTTTAATTAATCAGTTTTGACATTATCAGATGAAGAGGCAAGGAGTGACGTCTCTGTTCTTTGTTCATCTGGATTCATTTCCATGAAAAAGGAGGAGAGAGTGCACCCTTAAAATTATGGTATGTTTGGAACGAAGAGGGGATGAGAAGAGAAGGGAAGACAGTGGTAAAAAATGGGATGCGAGAATCTTGATTTTCAATATTTATAAAATAAAAAAATATAAGTAATTGGAGTTGAAATTTTAAAGAACATTTTAATGAATAAGTCAGTATTATTATAAGAAAATATAAAAATGAAAGTAAGAGTAAGAATCCTAAAAAAATAATATACCTTAATTTACATAGAAAAATTTTACGTAAATTGATTTTTGAAGTTAGATTAATTGTCTATGAATCAATTGATTATGTTGAGCTTTATTTGCTTTGGGCTTGAGTGGGCTAATGAGATTAAGACCACTTTTCTGCGAGCCGATCAATTATTTTGGATTGTATTAGGTGATAAAGAAAGGAAGGATGATGAATAGTTAAGAGATAACTTCTTTTTTTATTATTTAGATATTTAGAAAATTTGTTAAATTTTTTCAAATTAAAAGAACACAAAATAATGAATTGTGGAGGGTGTTAAAAGATTTTAAAGGATTAGTTATAAATCTCTAATCTCTTTTTACTTTTAAACAAAACTTTCAGAAAAAGAAAAATTTATAAATAATTTTTTCCTTTTCTTCTACTCTCTTCAATCCAAACATACCATTAATTTCATTTCATTGACGTGTAAAATAGGATATCCTTAAAATTAACAAAAAAAAAAAAGACAATGTCAACATTGTAAAATAATGATTTCTAACATTTTTTTAGTTTGATTGTTGATGATAGTTAGAATGAGCCTTGTTCACGAGTGAGGTATTGTCCGCTTTAACCAATCTAGTAATTGCTCGATTTTATCTTTTGAGGAGATCTCGTTCCCCAAAAGGGCCTCCGCTGAGGATAGGTGGTTAGATGTGCATCCCCAACGGGTATTATCCTGCCTTAGCTCAGAGGTTGGCTGGGGATTTTGTCTCTCTTTATGCAATCACACGAGGGGCCTTCATCGTTTAGAAGGGGCGTACCCCCACCTTATAAGGCAAATGGCGTCAAATGATAATGGTCAGAATGAGACTTGCGCACAAACGAGGTATTGTCCGCTTTAGTCGATCTCGTGGCCACATGATTTTGTCCTTAGGGGAGATCTTGTTCTCCAAAAGGGCCCTCGTCGGGGAGAGGCGGTTATGTGCGCATCCCTAACAGGTATTGTCCCGCTTTAGCTCAGAGGTTGGCTGGGGGTTTTGTCCGTCTTTGTGCAATCGCACGAGGGGCCCTCATTATTTAGGAGGGGCGTTCCCCCGCCTTATAAGACACAATGACATCCGACTTCTCATCGATGTGGAACTTCTGTTCATCCCTATCTCTTTTTATTATCAATAACTGTACTATTAAAATTTAAATATTATTAATTTTTATATTTTGATAAATAAATTATTTTAATATCATAATTAAGTGAATTCTAAAATTAAAGAAATAATTTTATGATTTGTTAACAATTTTGTAGATAATAATATTAAAAATTTTAATATTATGTTACAGGATAAAAATTGCTAGTGTCACTGTTATATGGGAGCCCACACACTTTGATTGTTGGAGAAAACGTAAATCAATGTTAACTTTGCCGTGATTTGATTAAACTGGCATTAAGAAGTTAAAATAAACAATTTTAAATAGGTCCGCAATAAAAACAAACACATAACTATAATTAAATTATCATTATAGTTCATATAACTTAAAATAGTTTGTAGTGTCTAGACGATCAATTATTTTAGTTAGAGTTGATTGATATACAATTCGACTTGAACTGATTGATAAATCATGTCTGACGGATTGGCCTAATCGTAAAACTTGATTAATGAAGAATTTTGTGAGTCAATCACCTAACCAAAACATGATAAAAGATGTAATCAAATCTGCATGAATAACGTGACGATAACAACCGTTTTGCTAAATTCTCGTTAAGGTTACTAATGTGTTTATAGCACATACTAATACTCCATTAGTTTAAGAACACGTTTATTGATACGTCTGACACTTATAAATATTGAGAGATTTTTTTTTTCAAATGTATTTTCATTACATTATTGAAATTTTATTGAAATACTGATTTGATCGTCGGAGCGTATTCGATAAATCATTTTTATCTTATACGATTAACTTTATTATATTTATAGATTATTTATTTAATTTTTCTCACATCATCAATCAATCTCACTAAACGAAGAATTTCAATAATCAAGAACAAATATAAAAAGATTGATGAGGTCACATCCTTCCAAAAATCTTAATATTTTTATATCTGTGATAATTTTAGATTGAGATTTTACAAATTAAAAATTAGATGTATTTTATAAAATTTTAATATTTAATTTTTTAAATTGAAAATTCTAATTTTGCGGTTGATTATAATTTATTATACATTAGAACTAATTAAAACCCAAGAACCCGTGGCATTGACTTTGATGGATGCAGTACGTATATATTTTTTTTGTGCCTGAAGCTCCTCTTCAAGTTGTGGAAAAAAAAATTGTACATAATGTGCTTCACGTTATATATAACTCCCATGAGGAATAGAGGAAAAAGAAAGTTGTTGCTTGGATCATCATTGTCTTGTGCCGAGAAGTTTGATTTACCACACGCTTCATAGAGAAAAATATAATATAAATATGTTTTATATATATATATATATAAATGAGTTCATAAATATTATATTTATTTTTTCAAAAACATTTAATCTATATTTAAATTAAATGAAGATTTAGAACATCTTCTAATAAAGGGTGAGTCTCAGAATATGACTAAAGTGCGACTCATTTTTTTTATAAAAAAAGTGTGAGTGAGAAAGTGAAAAATATGATAACGAGAACAGAATTACTATTAATTTTTTTTTTTCAAATCTATAGAAAAATTAAGCCACACAAAAATTTCTCTTCTACAAGGGCCTTGCTATGTGATTGAGTTACACAGAGGGCATTTTGCTCCTAAATAAATAACAAAAATGCTTAAGTCATGTTTAAATTTTGTTGGGATACATATGGTACAAAACAGATTCACAACTAAAGTAAAATTGAGAAGAATGAAGATAAACTGGACACAAATATTTTACGTGAAAAACCCC
>JANHAO010004283.1:0-24582 GCA_026873985.1 Saraca asoca
ATATCTAAGATCCTATTGATTAGTTTTCTGTAAGGTTTAGAATTTAGAAAACTATGAATGGTATTGTTAGATTTTCTAACACAGTAAACGTTGATCAATTCTGGTAGGTGGTAGTCTCAGCAATCACACCAATAACATCAATAAGGACAGAACTTTTTATCTTTCTGATAATAAACAAGTGTGCTATTCTAAGGGTTAAATGCTTACCCCTCTTAACCCCTTTTATTTTTACTTCTCTAAAATTACTCCATTAATAATTTCCTCTTAATTATATTAGTAATAATCTTAGTATTACTGTATATTATATTTTAACAAATGAGAAAAATATCTCTTTAATTTTAATATTTAATTCACTATAACGATAAAATATTTAACTTGTCATAATATGATAGATAATAAAATTAAGATTTTATTATAATATGAATAGAAATATTTGCACATAAATGGTCGTTGATTAGGTCAGGGATGAAAATAGGGATTTCTCTTTAGGGAAAAAGGAAAAATTACCAAATAAATCTTAATATGAATTGAACACAAAACTTGCAACTTCTAAAACTTTGATTCAGAGACGATATTTAACCGTTGAATTAGAAAGTCCCAACATCAAAATTTTTTATCATGGGGGGATAGTGATATGTAAATGCAATAAGACAAAAAAGCTACTTACGTCATTGTATACAAACTATTTTTCAATGAAGTTAATATAATTTGCAAGCCAATATGTCACAAATTGGAATTTGTGATCAAGTTTGGCAAGCAAATATGCTCGATTTAAACAATACTTAGCACAAAAATTAGGTATAAAGAAAAAATCAGAAAGTATGAATTTGAGAGAAAATGCATGTGTAAATTATTTTTTCTATTTTTTTCCATTGAGAATATTTATATAATTTTAACCAAGATAACTTATTCAATACGAGTTAATAAGCACATAATTATGATCCTTACATTTTTATCTTTACATTACATCAATGCATTATGTCACAATAAAACTCGTTCGAGTTAGGAGAAAAATCCTTATGTCAACTTAAAAAAAAAAAAAGTCTACTTATACCATTAGAGCTTTAATTTAGAATGCTCTTTAGAGAGGAGTGTTTGGTGACACGAGGTGGGTATCGAGGCACTACTCTAGGGGATCAAGTGTGTGGTCTGGTACCTCCCTACATACATAGAAGTCTGTAACAAGGCTTTTATATGATTAAAAGAAGTAGCTCACTTTTAATTAAAATATTATCTCATGAAATTTATCTGCTTTTAGCTACATTTATCTGCATATGTTTGAATTGCAAGAACATATCATACTTGCCAATATGAATGAATTGGTTGCCCTTATATGTGAATTAGTTGCTTATGTACTATGTGATTTGTTGCTTGTGATTGCATTAGTATGATATAAATTATGGATGTTGCTTGTTATTTTCATAACTAAGATGTTGTATGATTAGTTGGTTAGCTTATTCTTGGGTACTAAGTGAATAAGTGTCAAATGAAGAGATTAAGCACTGTTGTTTTGACAATTGAGTTGCTAGACCATAACAATTTGGTGTCAAAAACCAAGCTTCTTTTTTTTGTTGCACCCTTTCAATGCGCCCTCATGGCAAAGAAAATGACATCCATTGAATGTTGATGCAATTGATGTTGCAATTGAAAATCTCGAAAAAAATTGGAAATTTGGAAAGTGAAGAAATCTTCAAACTCTTTCGAAGAGTCAAAAATTGGAAATCTCTTAAGCACCGAGTCTCAAATCTTGAAGCTAGTGCGAAAGTTGAAGGCACAAGTATTAGTGATACTTTGCAAGTCAACAAATAACTTATTGCCATTAAGAACGCTTAAAAGGATTTGAAGAATGCTATGAAAGATCTTACCAATGAAATAAAGGATGTTGTAGCAACTCTTCATGTTGAGATGAGTGATATAGTAGTCTTATTGATAATGACCACTGGGAACGATTCACAAAAAGATGGTACCTCAAAGCAGAGGGGAAAGGTAAAAATCCCTAAACCAAGGCTATATGCAGGGGAGAGAGATGCACAAAAGTCGAGAACTTTTGTGTTTGATGTGGATCAATATCTCCAATCAGTTGGCATAACTTTCGAAGAAGCTTAGCTAAACTAATTAACTATATTTCTCACAAACAATGCTAAGATTTAGTAAAAGACTAAGTACGAAGAGATTCAGGAGGCAATGCATAGCATCGATACTTGGGAAGAGCTCAAACATGAATTAAAAGTTTACTTTTATCTTGAAAAATATTGACTATCTAGCCTGACAAAAGCTGAGAGAGCTAATACAGATAGGATCAGTTCAAGACTATATGAAGAAGTTCATAACTATCATGCTAGATATAAGGGACATGACTAAAAAGGATAAGTTGTTTTCTTTCGTTTGTGGTTTATCACAAGAAGCTGCTATGGAATTCCAAAGAAGAAGAGTTTTGTAATACCTAAAAAAAAAGAGAGTAAAAAGTGACTGAGGGACCGAAGTGAAAATTCTAAATTTGTCGTTGGGGCCATACCGTAATTTCCTATATTTTTGGAGGGTCCTATTTAAGGCGGTGGGAACTTTTGGGGTTAAAAATGTAAATTTTCCCACTTTGCCCTATGTTACAAAGTTTTCCCAGCTGCCCTCTGCCTTTCACACAACCATTTTTCTCTCTCCCGTATGCTATCGTTGCATCTCTTCTGGCAAACTACCTCCGTCTGTCGCCGTTTAATCTCCAGTCAACCACTATTTTCGACAAACTTAGGTGAAGCTTTGACAACTTTCTTATTCCTTTTTCCTCCGGTGTTTCCTCTCCCCATGGTACTACAGTTTCAATCGGAGCTTTCCTGCAAGCTTTCCAGCGTTCCACAGCCCTTAGCTCATCGTCGATCATCCTTCTCTAGTGTCTGTCCTTCTTCAGCTAGCTCCGTGGCAGTTCTTTCTCCCTTTTTTGATGAGCCTTCCTTCCTCTGCTCCAACTGGTTTAGCCAGCACCCATATCAACCCATCGATGGTGATCCAGCTTCAGTCAAGCTGGTTACCAGCACTTCAGACTCCGATAAGTATTCCTAAATCATTCGTTTTATTCTACAGTAATCCTACAACCAGTTTTTCAAGATACTTATATTGAACCCTCAGTAGTGCAGTGGTTCAGCCAAAGCTTCCTATGGCCCATCGGCGACAATTCGACTGGCGGCAAGCTCCCCACCGACACCTTGAAGGGTGGTGAGTAATCCTAGAATAAATAAATTTATTTTATAGCTTACCTACATCAAGTTTCCAAGTAGATCTCATTTGAATAGTTATTTTCAAAACTGAAGAAATATGAAAATTTTCTTATGGAATTGCTTAAGATAAATTCCCTTTGACGAGTTGAGCACATCAACAGCAAGTTTTGGATCTTTAGCTGACCTAGCTCTTTAGGGAATTTTTAAGGTGAGTAGACAATCATCCTCACTTCAGGATCCCATTAGTAATTATAGATTAATTTTATTATATAGAATATTATTGATCCCTTTTAAATAATGAAATTTCCTTACATATATATTAAAGTGGTTTCGAAAGTATATTTACATACTGTTGGTGTTCATGACATAGTTTGCCATGATAGAAATTATGCATTTTCATTCTATACTATGTTGTTGGAATTGTAAATTCTATACTTTTCCATATAATGAATGGATATAAAAATGGTTTGGTATGTCGATGTATATTTGACAATAATACTTACCCGAATAAACATTCTTATGCATTGTAACATAAAAATGTGGTTGTTTTTGAGATTTATGCTACCTAATATGTTAAGTTACATTGATTTGAGATACTGAATCCATTAGATAATTCATTGGGAACCCGTGAGTGCACTCATGTGAGTGTGTGTGATAGAGAGATAAGGTGGGACAAAGATTATAGCATGAGGACCTGGCAGATACACTGGATGAGTCATGCGACATGAGGACCTGGCGGATGTGCTAGATGAGTCATGCTAGAGGATGATGTGATGGTTCCCTCTTGGAGTTGTCCTTGAGATTGCAGTAGAAAATTATTTACGAGTATTGGTAAACTTTGGCTTCATTATTATTTTAATTTCATCACTACTTTATGATAAACATGTTTTATCTTATGATATTATGTTACAATGTTGATCTTTATGTTACTAATAACTACACCCTTGATTATGCAGTTTACGTGATGATTTATACTTTGAAATTATTTGAGGTTTTGTTTTCTGAACGGGCAAGCATATCTTCACGGCAATATATTTATATACATACTTTTGAACATGATTTTAATGGGGTCTTTGGGTAATCATGGGATTGTTTACTCACTAATTTTTTATAAAACTCACTCCTTTATTTCCATGTTTTTCAAAGCCAAAGGATGTTCGATCAGTTGCTCTACATCCTCTGGGTTCCTGATCTACCCTTGGATTGAGTGAATTGCTCTTGCAGAGATTTAAGCTATAACTGTGGTGTAAATTTTGGCAGTTGGTAGGATGATATGTCCATATGTTATGTATGATTATTGGATGCCCAATAGGATGTAAATTGTATAGTCTATGCCACTGTATATTATCATGTTATTATACAGGTCGTGGTGGGCATGTAACCTTTGTGTTGTTATACAGGTCTTATGGTCAGGTGTCTGAAAAACAGAGTAAATTTTGTTGAAATTTTGCTAGAATTTAATATTTAAATGTTTCATCGTGGGTTGACAAAATAGTGAGTTATTGGTATATTAGTTGCATTGTAAAACTTGTAAGGGGCTTTCTAATGGAAGGAGATTCCTAATGACAACCTTCTATGCCGGTCATGTTTCCTGAATTAGGGCGTGATAAGTTCAAAACCTCACAAAAGCGTTGAGTGCAGCTAAGCACTTGTCTAACTAACATGAGCTTTCCTAGCTTGAAGTCTAATTGAGGGGACTTGAATATTATCAGTGATGGCTAGTTAGGCAAGGGTGACAAATCCAATAGTGGGGTGAAGAAGCAATGGAGTGTCTTCCCACTTGCAAGTTTCAACATCATTTCAGACATCCAACAACAAAGGGAAGTTTAAAACCATAGCTTATTTCTTAGGTTGTAGGCCACATAGAGTGCAAAATGTCCATAGAAGGTTGCCCTGATTGCTTTACAAGCCAAGTTTCAAGATAAGGCATAAGGAAGTGATAATGGTGATAACGAAGGTTTTGATAAGGAGGATACATCTTGCACTAGGAGTGGTGCAATCCAATTCTTAGAGCCCCAAGAGTGGTGAGCTAATGACAAAGTGTGGTAAGCGGGTCAGAGAGTACTAACCTACATAGTAGTACAAAGGTAGTGGATGAGGGCATTGAGAGAGATATGTGGAGTAGGCAAATCCTTTTTAAAGAGGAGCCTATGGAGGAGCCAAAGAGCAAAGTATGTGTTTGAGGAATAGCTGCCTAACACATATATTTTATTTTTCCTTATTGTGATATTCTTGCATGTAGAGACATTTATTTAGCCGTGATGATCAAATGCAGCAATGATTTAAGCTCATATTGCTTTGGGAGTTCTAATGTTTAATTACAAAAAGAGCTTGTGGCAATGACCCCTGGAGAGTAAGGGTATGTGTAAGCTAGAACAAGAGTGACAAATTACTCTTTGTTCAACCCTATTGGCCATGGTAGGGGGACACTATCTCATGTTCAAGTGATCATGGAAACACCAGTTAGGTGTCATATACATGTTCGAGTAGCAGAGCATACAACAAAGTATGATGGATTGTCGAAACCACATGAGCAAACCTATAGGCAAGCCATGTTTTGTTAGTAAGAAATGAGACTTGTAATCAAATAATGCATAAAACTTGTGTTTCTCACATCGATGGAATGAGATATTAGATGTAGGGCATATTGATAGTAGGCCCATAAAAAATGCCTAGCTTATGCTTAAGCTACAAAGACAATAATCTCAAGTTGTAAAGACTGTTCAATTTTCATTGTCAACTAAAACCCTCAAATTAAGACAAATAGAAGAAAGCCTAAGAAAAGTTGAAGAAAAGCATATCAAAGATTTTAAGAAGCAGTGTCAGACTAAAGTATTAAAGACAAAATATTGGTAAAGTACAAAGAGACAAACAAAGAAGAAGTTGAGGGAGGAGCTTAGAGGAAGCAAACTAAAGATTCTTTCAAAGTTATGTCAGATTGAGTCTTAATGAGGACATGGACATTTTTTAAGTGGGGAAAATGTCACAAATTAGGATTTGTGACCAATTCTATAAGCAAATGTACTCAAATTTGGACAAAACTTGCCAAAAAAATTAAGTATGAAGAAAAGATCATGTGGCACCAATTTGAGAGAAAATGTAAGTGTAGATTATTTTTCCTAGTTTTGAGAATATTTATGTAATTTTAACCAAGGTAACTTGTCCGGTGTGAGTATATAAGTACACAGTTGTAATCCTTGGATTTTTAAATTTGTGTCGATGTATTATATATAACGCATTAGAATCCTTCCAAGTTAGGAGAAAAACCCGTAGGTTAATTTGGAAAAAGTATATCTACTTATGCCATTAAGAATTTGCCTTAGAATGTTCTTTAGAGGGATTGTCCGATAACCTTAGGTGGACATCAAGACACTATCTAAGAGATTGAGTGTGTAACTTAATGCCTCTTTTACGCACTTAGGAGTTTGTAGTGAGGCTTTTATATAAATGAAAGAAGTAGCCCATCTTCAATTAAAATATTATCACACAAAATTTATCTGCTTTCAGCCACATTTATCCACATATGTTGAAATTGTATGAATACATCATGTTTGTCAATATGAACTTGGTTGCCTTATATGGGAAGTGATTGCTTATATATTATATGATTTGTTGTTTATGATTGTTTGAATATGATATAAATTGTGGGTGTTCCACATCATTTTTTAAGCTAAATGGTGTATGACTAATTGGTTAACTTGTCCTAAGGTACTAAATGAAAAAATGTCGAGTAGAAAGACTAAGCATCACACGTTCTGACAATTAAATTGTCGGGTTGTGACACAATATAACGACTAACTTATAGTATTTTAATGTTAATGAGAGATAAATTAATATTAAAATTCTCTTTAGGGGAAACCAAAACAAATTTCATTGCAAAGGGAAAATCATTTAATTTTGATTCATTATTTTGTAAATAAGTTTTATATTATCACTTATAATTTGTTATGTTATTAATCAACAAAGGCTTAAAACTCCTACTAATTATTAAAATTCGTAATCATTTTTAATTTTTTAATGGCACATTAATACTTTCTGATTTATTTATAGTGGAAAATGTTTCATCAACAATAGATTAAATTTAAATTAAGTTTCCAAAAAGTTTTAAATTGAAGGATAAAAGGGTGCTTATATATTCTACCTTTTTCTCCGCTTGACTACCAACAAGCCAACGAGCGAAAATTTTTATAATCTTACAATATTATTAAAATTCATAATACTATTATTAATTATTGTCTAACAAATAAAAAAATTATTATTAAATATTAATATTTATTTAATTATGATATAAAAATATTTAACTTATTAAAACATAATAAACAGTAGTATTAGTTATGTTCTAAGTGTAAAGCTCTTTTCAAGGGAGGAAGGTCTACTTGATACTCAAATTTATCATAGATGACATTAGCAAAATTATTTCTTAATATGCACTCTAAAATTAAGCTAGACCAACAAGCAAGTCAAGTGGATCCCTATAAGGTGAGATGACTATGACAAAGTGGACCATCGTGCCTGTAATGCTTACATCTTCTTCGCCTTTTAATTTTTTATAATTATATTTTGTACTATTTTTCTAGTAAATGCTTATACTTTAGGCATCAAACCTTGTCTATATATTAAGCTTGCAGCTCTTAACTCTTCTCCAACCAAAACACTTAGACAAAAAATTGCTTCTCATCAATTCTCTTCATTTGCTTCAATGAGGGCTTTGCTGTTTGGCCTCTGTGCAATTTTGTTGCTTCCTGAGTTTGCTGAGAGCATCACGAGGCACTATACATTCAATGTACATCACAAACTTAAGCTCGAGAAATGAAGTTTATATAGTTATTTTAATTTATTATTATTTATTATTGTTGCATTGAGTTTATTTCACTTTTTTTTTAATTTTAATTTTTTTTATTTTGTAAGATTGAGTACTTGAACGTCACAAGATTGTGCCACACAAAGAGTCTTCTAAGTGTCAATGGGAAGTTCCCGGGGCCTCGCTTAGTGGCAAGGGAAGGTGATAGGGTTTTGATCAAAGTGGTCAACCACGTTTCTAACAATGTCACTATTCATTGGTATGTGTTTTTACTATATTTCATTATGGAAATATTATGTACAATTTGCTATAACTCACTTGCCTAGTTTCAAATTACCATTTACAACTATAATTTTTTTTCCACAATTTTAATACACAATTTTTTCATATTTATTTATAATTTTACTAATTATATCTAAAGTTTGAAACCATAAGTATTCAAAAATGTTATTTATACATTATATAACTGGCTGACAAGAATTTCATTTTGTGATAGAGTGAATCTCATACATTTTAAAGTGAATAACACTTCCTCCATTTCTGCTCTTTTGTATTTAAATATATATTCTTTCCGAACCAATTAGGATAACAGCAATTGATTTGAAAGCATAAGAATTAAACGGGAAAGGAGAAACACTATATTTCTTCATTGATACTCTTTTGTCTCATCGTAATGAGTCTCATTTTATCGGTAGCATTTTCTTTATGGTAATTTTGCTTGCAGAATTATAGTTTGACTCTTGGATCATGCTTCAATTGATACCTATTTTTATAAAGTTTTATAAAAGTCTCGAGTATCTATTTTTTTATATACAAAATTTGCATGGTGCTGCAGGCATGGCATCCGGCAGCTGACGACCGGGTGGGCGGACGGACCGGCCTACGTCACGCAGTGTCCCATACAGACAAATCAGTCATACACGTACAACTTCACCATCACAGGGCAAAGAGGAACTCTTCTATGGCATGCTCACATTTCATGGCTAAGATCAACTCTTTATGGACCCATTATCATCCTTCCAAGGCGCAATGACTCTTACCCATTTGAGAAACCAGACAAGGAAATCCCCATTCTTTTTGGTACATATGACCAACGATTTTCTGCAAATTTGCTTTTCTGAGAATCGTATTTTTCCTTTATAATTTTATTAATTATAACATGATTATAATTATAATTTAAAATTATGATAAAAATTTTTGTTGCAATACATTGTGTGGGTATTACGTGTAATGATTTTACCTTGCATGGCTTTGGGATTGAAGGTGAATGGTTTAACGTAGACCCAGAAGCTGTAATAGCACAAGCTCTGCAGACTGGAGCAGGACCCAATGTTTCAGATGCATACACAATTAATGGACTTCCAGGGCCTTTGTATAATTGTTCCTCTCAAGGTATTATACATATATATGTGTTTTCTATATAAAAAAAAAAAAGAAGTATGTATATATATAATTTGTCATTTTTTTTCTTCCTTTTAATTATTTTCTTATTTCTTTACTTGAATCACTTGCATTATTAGAAAATATAGCTCTTATTAACCACACTTTTGAATTACAAGTAAGTGTCACGTTTATATTTTTGCATGACAAATCTGAAAACATGGCACATGCATGATATATTTATACACACATATTTTTGAAATTTTTATCTAATTTTTTAATTAGTAAAAGAAAAAAATTATATTAACTGTAATTACGTATATCATATATGTGAATTTATCCATCTAAACTACCGAAACAAAAATGATCTGCGTAAGCAATTTAGACAATGATTAATTTATACTCACATATGATAAATTATGGACAAATATGAGAAATCAATCAATGTAATTTATCATGGATAAAAATATGAGTGCAAAAGTACTGTAATAATAACTTTGCAACCACGTTGTTAATATTTTTGCATGAGAATCTGAAAACTTAAAAAAAAAAGATTTTTTTATATTAAAATTTTAGGTTTTTATTATACATAAATTTTGCAGATACATTCAGGCTAAAGGTGAAGCCAGGCAAGACATATCTTCTCCGGATAATCAACGCTGCACTCAACGACGAGCTCTTCTTCAGCATCGCCAACCACACCCTAACCGTCGTCGAAGCCGACGCCGTTTATGTCAAACCATTCCAAACAAACATACTCTTCATATCTCCGGGACAAACCACAAATGTCCTTCTCAAAACCAAGCCCCACCTCCCCAACGCCACCTACTTAATGGCGGTCCAGCCATACTTCACCGGCCAAGGCAACTTCGACAACTCCTCCGCCGCCGGAATCCTCGAATACAAACACCCTCTAAACCACCCTCCTCTCAAAAACCTTACCCTTCTCCGACCAACTCTCCCACCCTCAAACGCCACCAGTTTAGTTGCAAACTTCACAACAAAGCTTAAAAGCTTAGCAAATGCTAAATTTCCTGCCAATGTACCCCAAAGAGTTGACAAGAAATTTTTTTTCACTGTGGGGCTTGGAACGAACCCTTGTCCGCAAAATAATACTTGTCAGGGACCTACAAATAATACCAAATTTGCGGCCTCGGTGAATAATATTTCTTTTGTACTACCATCCGTCGCCATCTTGCAATCTTATTACTTTGGACAGAACAATGGAGTATATAAAACGGATTTCCCTTCGAACCCTTTAAATCCGTTTAATTACACAGGGACCCCTCCGAATAACACTATGGTAAATAATGATACAAAGTTGGAGGTTTTGAAATTTAATACAAGTGTGGAGTTAGTGTTGCAAGGTACTAGCATTCTTGGAGTTGAAAGTCATCCTCTTCACCTTCATGGGTTTAATTTCTTTGTGGTTGGACAAGGATTTGGAAACTATGATCCAAACAAGGATCCTGCAAACTTCAACCTTGTAGATCCGGTTGAGAGGAACACGCTTAGTGTTCCTTCTGGTGGTTGGGCTGCTCTCCGTTTTTTTGCAGACAACCCAGGTATGTACATTTCATCAAACTTCTTTCTTATTTTAGGATAAATGACAAATTATTTAATAAATATATGTCATATTCCGAGTTCAAATTCAGGATATTAAAATGAAAGAACTTTAAAAATAGAAAAATGTGTCACTATACCACTAAAAATGTTGACCATAAACTTATTTGTATGTGTGTTCTTTTAACATTGGTTTTTAAGGAAAAAAAAAAAAGCTTGTGCCATAATTCATATTTTTGAAAATAAAATTCTGAATTTGTGTGCTTTCCCTTTTCTATGGAATTAGTAAACAAATCAATTTGGAAAGTGATTCAAAATTTAGACACCTTTTTTTTTTTTTACACAAGAGGTGTAATTAGTATAATTAAATCAATCACAATATTAATTTTCTGTTGAGAATATTTGTTACAAAAAAAAACCATTATATTTTATTGAAGAAACATAGAGAGGGAAAAAGGTATAGTATATAAAAAGGCAATAAATCCAATGGGCTCTATTTTATTTCTTAATTTCTGTCCTCACATTATTTTCACAACTAGTATATTTATAATTTAAAAAAGCAATAATTGACTTAAGTTAACCCATTCAACTATTTTTATTAAATTAATTTAAAGAAGTAGATGTACTTGAATTACTTAAGCAGAGTCTAGAAGTGCAAATATTATGTAAGTAGCAGTTTTCAATTCATCACTCTATTTGCTTGCTTCTAGTCGAGGAGTCATCAACACATTTGTTTGCTTTTAGTTGAGGAAAAAGAAAAAACAAAATATTCATCAACACATTTGGCTTCATGCGTAACAACCATAGAAATGTTGAATTTCAACACGAAATCATGTTTGATTTGAGGTTATCACTTTACGCATAAATGATATTATGGTTTGGAACTGTCATTATAGTTGATAGAATAGCATTACCACAATGATAAAAATAAATTTTCACAATTTTTTAATTGCATGCATATATAATTCAAGTTAAATTGATTCTATCTATTTTAAAGTAAATAAGATCATATTAATTTAAATTATATCATATGTAAAAATATAAATCAATATTCACAATGTTAATTATATTTAATATTGTATATAAACTATCACTTAATCAATACATATTTTAAAAATTTTGAACAAATGGAACCAACTATAACATGTGTAATTAAATGGTAATTTATGAGATAAAACAAGTATCAGATACAAAGAAAAGTAATTTTCACATATTTTAATAAATTACTCTTACAACTTTCTTCTTAAAATTAAGATTTGAAAATTATTTTTTCTTCATATTTAATCGCCCTAATACCCAGCCATTTTCTTGTTTTTTAAACCAGTCTATCCTGTAAGAAATTCTTTAATACATGCCATATATTACATGAAGGGAATAATATAAAACGATATTAGGCTAGTTTGTTAATTATTAATCTTATTGAATAAATGACATAAGCTTTTAAGAGTTTTTCTATTCATATATCATTATATATGTTAAAGTAATGATATGTGCATTCTCTCTTATTCACTTTCTCTCCAATATATAATTGGATTTTATTATGAGTAACAGTGTGATATTCACACTCTAATTTTCACCATCTCATTCATTTTCTTTTGCAAATAAAAGAAGTTTAAAATTCTAACTGTTTACTTGCGAAAGGGAATATATGAATTAAAACGTGAATTGAGAATTATTCTATTGTGAGATCCTTTACATTTGTGAGAAAGAGTGGGGAGGAGAGTGAGAGAAGAGTGTTAGAAGCTTTATCTTTTTGTCTTATACTGATTTATATTATAAATAACAGGTGTGTGGTTCATGCACTGTCACCTGGACGTCCACACAAGCTGGGGATTAAGAATGGCTTGGTTAGTTCTTGATGGACCTGCTCCAAACCAGAAGCTACAACCACCACCTGCTGACCTTCCACAATGTTGACTTTGACTCGCGATGTGGGCCCGGATTGCTTTTTGTAATTTCATCTTTTCCTGAGTCAATTTCAAATGCCTTTTCCTTTTTTTTTTTTTTTGTCTTCAAAACTAATTAAGCTCAATAATTGTGAAATTAATTCTTTTGATGTCTTAAGGGAATTGAATAAATTGTTGTGTTGCGGGGTTTATTTAAGAAAACTGTTTGTTTTAACATTATTGTCATGTGTAGTTGGTCTGTTGAGGAGATGGGCAGTTCATGAGTAACAGTCCAAGAAGTTGTACTTTGATTCATTAATCAAAGCAACATTTGATGATTAACCTTACCGAGCTTTTAATTTTCGCTTCTAATCAAAGTGTTAATAATTGCTTCACCAAAAAAAAAAGTGCAAATTATAATTTTGTAATTAGTATTAATTATTCTGTTGATTTACCTTTTATCTCTTGTTTAAGGTAAATGTACAAGAATTAAAGAAAATAATAAATAACCTCAATTTCAATATAATAGAGTTGCATTTTACAAATTTATCCTTCACTAAAAGTTAATTGATTTGTGAAGTGATTGAACATTCATTAGATTAAGAATAAACATCTATTTTAATCCATTACTAATTTAGTTTGTTTAATTTAACCTCTTAAATAATTTTAATATTGATTTAATCCTTTAATTATTTAATTATGTCCAATCAAGTTCTTTAAAAAATTTAGTATCAATTTTAATCTTTCAATCATTCAATTATATTCAATCATGTCTATGTATTAAATTAGTCTATTATTGGAATAATTCACAGAAAATTACAAATATAGTAATTGATTTCCTAGAATGACAAAGTTAAATATATGATTACGTTAACACTATAATATTTTTGTGTCAGTAAATTAGTTGTTATATTATTATAGATTTTAAGGAGTTAAATAATAGATTAACAAAAGGATTAATAGATTGACAAAGGGAAGTGTGAATTTGGCCTTCCACCACATATGAATTGAATGTTGAGGGTTAAAACATGAGACAAATCTACTTGTTTGGTAAGTTGTAACCATCCTTTTTTGTCAATCTTTTTCCATGACAGAGTTAAAACTCAGCAACCAAGCATAGCAAGTTTTCTAGCGAGTAGTGTTATTTTCCTAACATTATTAACCTTGCCTTTTAATTCCCACGTCATTGCGTGTCATTCCTCGTCCCCATTTTCCATTTTGACTACTACACAAATGCAATTAATAATATCGTAATGTACAGCATAAAGCTATAATTTTATATATAAAGTCTTGTAATTTAAAAGGGATAATAATTTTTAATAGAATTCCATGTAATAATTATACATTGTTAGGATTAGACTCAAATTCTAATCATTATCTATGATGACTTTTTTCCTATTGAGTTATTTATTAGACAATACTTGCAATTACTTTTCAAATAAGTATTTAATGCCTATAATAACTTGTGTTGAGTATAGACAATTCAATGAAAGATATCAATATGTAGCAAGTACAAAGTTTGTATTTTGTAACCCCTTATGGGGTTACTTAAGATCCCACAAGAGTTATTTGAGATTTTGCAATTTATTGTTATTCTTTTTTATGAAATTATTTTGTTGGGAGTAAAAAATATATATACCATTAATAAGAACATATGTTGTTGGTTAAGGAAAGACTTTAAGTATTTTGGGTGTATTTAAGATGAGTTTGAGGGAGATTGCAATAGGACTGCTTAATGTATGTAAATGCAAAAATTAAATTTAGATGTAATTTGTATTAAAACTTGAGAGAAAGCTTATAGAGAGAATTTGAACTTCAAAGTTTGCTTTCTAAGACTTTTGGAGAGGGGAGGAAACTAATTTATAGTTACATTTGAAAATTTTAACCTATAGAAAATTTTGGACTGCTACAATAATTGTTACAACATTAATAACTTCTCTTGTGCTTATAATGATTGCCTTTGATATGCTTGCATCAATTTTAGTTATTTTTCGCAACCAAAATCTTATTTGAACAATGACCACCCTTGATGTGCCTACATCAATTTTGGTCATCTTTTGCACCAAAAGTCTTTGATTTGAACAATGACCTCCTGATGGTCTTTTGTCCACTTTAATCAAGTTTTGTTTGCCATTTGTTTAATTTGATTCTCCATCTTTGGTTGCTTAAAGATGCTAATTTAGTCATCACCAAGATTAATGTCATAATAATCATCTTTGTTGGATTTGACTTGGTCTCGACTCTTTCCTAAAATACTAGAAGAAGTGGATGCTGGCTATTGATCAACTTGGAGTTATTGGAGAATTTCTTGTAGTATGGAGGCAAAGTCTTGCTTGGTTGGTATTGAAGTTAAGGAAGCAGCAATTTAAGATTTTTTTTATAAAAATTAGTTGATTCATGCCTTGACGTTTTTATGAAACTATGGATATTTTTTCAACCATTTCATGGTTTCATATTTGTGGGCCTTATTAGCATATCCTTAAGATGTCCACCATTTGATTGACCTTTGCCTTTTGGAGTAAGGTTTTCCTTAGAATACTGATAATTGTAGTAATAAATCCATGATAAGTAATTTTTAAATAAAATTGGACAAGAATTGAAAATTTTTTGTAATTTAGATTATCAAAATAGGAATGAAAAATATCCCATTGTTCATTAACTTCTTTGGGAAAATCTTAGGGGTTGGCCTAAAGATATTCCACAAAAAAAAAAAAATAGTTTGTAAATTTGTATTTAGTAATTTGGTTGAAGAAAAACATCAAAAATATTGCTATTTTTTATTTTGAAAATAAATTGTATTATACCATATCTTTTGATAATCCTAATTAATAACTAGATCATAAGGATTTGAAAACTTTTTCATTGATGAGGATTTTGTCCCCATTTAAAGATAGTAAGAATTTTTTCAATCCTATAAATTGAATGAATAACTATGGTTGGATTAGATAGACACTTGTGATGTTTTATTTCCACAAATTTAGTGTCAATCAAAATCAACTTATAGAACTTTCAACCATAAGTCAAAGCTTTTTGACAAATAATGTCATCTTTTTGGAAAAAATTTCAAATAAATATTTTTTGAAATCTCATTTCAAAATTCTGATTCCATTTGAACAGTATTTTGAAGGATTGATTTTGGATGATATTTGGTGATTATTTTGATTGGTTTTGAATTTGAGATAGTGACAATAACTTTTGAAGATGAATCCACGATTATCTTTTGTTTGTGTGTGTGTATACCCTCAATTTCTACATGAAACCAAGGCAATCCATATTCGTTCCAAAGTGCTTGTGAACCTAATGTAAACATGCTATTAAAAGGATCATTGTACTATTAACTTACAACAATTGTGAAATGTTTATGGGAGAAAAGCTGTGCTCCACGTGGCTATTATCTGGAAACAAAATGATAAGGGAAAACAACTAAAGCTTTTATCACTAATCCTTCTTCACTCATCGAGTCTGTACCTTTAAGCATGCAGGAAGAGAAACTAGATAAATCATATTAATTTTTAACTATTAGCAGAATCTCTTCCACTAAACCTTTGTTTAAAATCATAAAAAAATTAGAATTCAATTCATTTGAATTTGAATTCATGAATAATTTGTATATGAATCCAAATTCAAATGAATTGAATTATATCCTTTTTCTGATTTCAAACGAGGATTTCACATAAACCAATTAAGGTCATGTTTTCATCATCTGAGTACGAGATTTTACCTCAAATCTCTGAAACATTTATCATAAACAATTTATGTCACAGATTATTTTTTGTTTACCTACAACAAAGGTTCCAAGATAAAGGACACAAACCACTCCAAAAATGATACTGATCACATTTCAGCATCTGAATTCTTGTAGGATTATTCCCTTCTGATCTACAAGCTGTTATTCAGAGTGTGAAAAGAAAGGAAAAAAGGAATATTGTAAACCATGAGAAGTACAAAAATGATCAGGATAAAAAAATAAATAAATTTATGCTTTGTTTAGAGAGAGGAGAATAGAAGCTATTTTCCAAAAAATAATCCTCTGTTTTTCTTACTCTCAAAAAATCCGTTACAGAATTAAAAGATAAAAAACTTTGGCAGCACTCAAGAAAGTAATGTAATGAACAGGATGGGGGAAGGAAATAAAGGGACCAGCCGATGAGGAAAGCCATAAACAGAAATCCCACACTTTCTTCTAAAGAAGAAATTATAATTTAGTTAGCAATAATTACTAATCTGGATCTTCATACAAGTGATAGATACAGCAGTCATTTTTCAGAATTATATATACATCTACCTCCTCTACAAGTAATCTCCCCTAGAGCATAAGCGTGGAAAAGTATTGCTCAAATTCTTGATCAATTGTCGGTGGCCTCGCGCTTGATTGAGCTTCTGCAAGAAAAACAATATGATATGTCAACACAAATTACTACACATAAGTTGGTTCAAATACATGTATGATAGCTAGTAATTTCCCATGATGACAATGCTAATACAGAGTACTTCCCCAGGACGAAGACTACCTTGGTTTACACTCCATCTTCCAGATGAAAGAACATACATGCTTGGATTCATCCCATTAGAATAGAGAATATGTTCATACTCTTCATCTATTGAACCGTCTTTAGCATATTCTGAGGTTAAGTGATCTGTGTGGTTTCCTAATAGCCGGATATTGTCCTCAAGATTCTTCAAAGCTTGTAAATCAGCATCATGATAAGACAGATGATATGCTTTTTCAACAAAACCAACTTCCTCTTCACTACAACCTGCCTTCTCTGTCGTTGACTCAATGAAAGAGTCATGCTTATCCTCAACATTGTTACATTGCCAATTTTTAAAATAAGTAAAAGCCCTCCCAGACTCTGGGTCAAGTTTAGCTTCTTCATTTACCGACATGGCAGTATCAGAATCTTCTGCGAAACTATTGCTGTCTTTGAAAGATTCCAGCTCTGACTTATCATCTAGGACTGCTGCATCTGTTCGACCCTTGATCATATTCGCATGCATGCTCTTTAATTCAGGATCGTGAAACACTGAGACATGTTCAGAAGGAAAGCTTCGGATCCAGCATTTATGCTTCAGCCTGATCATATCTAACTGATCAGTCTGTAATTTTCTTTTCTTGCTCCATTCAATAATTTTGGTCTTGTGCACTCCATCCATCAGGTATCTGAACATATACCCAGCAGGGTCAGAAGAAAAGAACAAGAAAGTACAGTAGCATTCATCAACAAGAGGAATAAAGTTAGATATCATTCATCTATATACAATCTGACAAACCTGACAAATTATAAATTAAATGGAACACCCTTCATACATAAAACAACATTACAAGGTACCAAAAGACAGCTAAAAATCTATGATTTTTCATTTAACAGTATCTCATACCCCTTTAAGAAGTTATTCTATCTTATTCTTGGAGTAAGAAAGAATTTCATTTACTCGTGGAGCAAGATACTATTTTTCTTTGGAGGCACAGAGGGTGAATTGATAGGATGCTTCATTAACTGCATCATCAGCTTCTTTAATCTCACAGGAAAATTGCATTTTATTTATAAACAACCTTAGTATCAGAAATCCAATTTATGTAAAGCTGACTTAGAAACATAATACAGAACATCCCAACATATATGGCATGACATCAGTTACATCTGTCAGGAATAGTTAAAAAAAATGCCATTGAACTTTTCAACAGATGTTGAGGGATCCGCTATGGCATAAAGGCATACACAATTCATTATAAAGAGCAGAAGAGAAGCTCGGTCAGAAGTTTTAAGCAACTACGCCTTTTACCAGATACTATAATGGATTTTGTTTCATCAGAAATCAAGTATTCAAAAGACAATCTTCTCAATTGTAGCCATAACAATACGGAGTTATAACTAAGTACAGGAATCATAAGCAATTCAAGCATTTTGATGGCTCATTGATCATTTTAACAGCGCAATGAAAGAAAAAAAAAGACAAAAAAACATGAAATTAAACCCATTTGGAGAATCAATATTTCCCTCTACATCATTAATGATAACACAAATACTTATAAAATGTTGTATCTAGCTAGATCCATCCAAAAGGGTTGTCCCCATTTTGGCAATCAAACCCATTTTCTTCTCAATATAACAAAGAATTCAACATAGAAAAGGGTACTACGTTCTATTGATATCAAGAATTTTATATAATAACCTTCTATAGTCGAAATGGAAAAGTTTTTCATAAAATAGAAACAGATAGACAATGTAGTTAAAACCAACTTAGCCAAAACAAGTAAATCTCACCAATCAACGGCCAAAACGAAACCCAATTTTTCCCTTGTACAACCACTGCACACAATCTAATCCACTGAGACACAGAATCAGTTCCTTCACTTTTTAGCTCAATTAAAAGATTTCACCACAAAACAATCATCTAGGTATAAAGATACCAAATTGAATCGTCATAAAAGTATTATCAAAACTAAAAAAAAAAAAAAAAAAACCAGGAACAGAATCAAGACTTGATGAACAGATATTATAATTTCTGAATACCCAGATAATCAAACCTGTTTTCTTGAGTCGGATCATCATCATTTGCCTCCATCTCAGAGCACAGAGAGATGAACAAAGACAAACACTCTCAGAACAAAAGATTAAAACTTTGCAAAGAAACGAGGATATCCGAGGATAAAATATCCACACTATTCGCTCTTTCTGTCAGCTCACCGTCTTTTTCTTTTCTTATCCATACTTTCCAACGGCGTGCTCAAACACTCGACGGTGCGTGTAAAGCACGCGAAGAGTCACTCTGCTTGGAGCGTGTTCGCTTGGTATCCCATTGGTCGGTGACTTATAGTGAATATGATAAAGCGTGAGCTGACGAATCTGAACATTGCCCATAGTGTAGCCACGTGGTTTGGCGCGAATTGGTTTATTTATGGGACATCATGTTATAGCGGCGTGGTTTGGCGCGAATTGGTATATTCCCGGCGGAGCTAAAATTCCTTTGCTGCTTGTGAGCGATTTATCCATTCAAATAATGGTTTCTGTATTAATTATTATTAATAATTATAATTTAAATTTAATTTTTATTGATATATATTGTAATTATAATTATTAATAATAATTAATAGTGTAATTAATACATTTGAAATTTTTATCTAAAATTAACTTTTTTATTAAAAATATTTTTTATAAAAATAATTTCATTTATTTGTATTTATAATTGCAAAAAATTTAAAAATAAAAAATATTTTATTTATTTAATATTATATATGACTGAATATAATGAAAAATAATATTTATTATTTTAAAGAGAAAAATTTTGATTATAAAAATCTTTTATTTGTTAAAAATCATTTTTTTTTCTTTCACAAAAGATATCGTCTGGAAAAAAAAAATGAAGCCTATACTAGTTTTCCTAAATAGATTGTATCACTATTCTGGACTAGTTTTCAAAGAAAAATGCTGTTAATGATTTAAAAATTATTCCAAGTCTTGGGTAGTAAAGTGTCATACAAGTAGTTTTCAAGTTTCCTACATCTCTGGAGAGGAAGATTTATTTTATTTTATTTTATGAGGTTAAAGAAAGATTCAAAAGATAGAGATACAAGACTCAAATAAAATAAATATTTTCACAATTTTTTGGTGTAGGTTTGCAGGTCTAGAATTTCAGCGGCTCATTTATTTAGACGGAATGCAATATAGTAAAATGAGAATAAGAATGAAAATCAAAATGAGAAAGAAGTTTGTTTAATGGACAATACAAAATAAGAATGCTTACTACGTTAAACGATGAAATCCCTATTTCATGAAATGGATTATTTCATTATTTATAAATTGATTTTTTATATCATTATCTCCAATATTTTTCATATATTTTAAATTTATTTTTATATTAATAAATAATAAAATAATATTATTTTTTTAATATTTTAACTATAAAAATATTTTAATAATTATATTTTTAATAATAAATAATAAAATAATATTATTTTTTTTCTAAAATTAGGGTTTTAATACAAGTAAGTTTCAATACGGACATAAAGAAATAAAATGATCTACAACACCTTCCAACTTTTACTCAATGTTTAGAAAAATGGATTGGATTAGTCAATCAAACCAATCAGATCAGAAATTAATATGTATAATGATTTAATTTAATTATAAAATTATTTTCATGATCAAATTAAATTGGATCAATCAAAATTAGATTAAACAAGATGAATTGTCAAAAACTAGTGAACCAAAACTAATTTTCAAAAATTGCTTGATTTTTTTTTAATTTAATTTAATTTAATTTTGTTATATTTTCCATTGTTTTTTCTATATTTTTTAATTGTAAAATAAGATTTTGAAAGACATGCTAAATAAATGATTCACAATTATAATATTTTGTTAATTATTGGCTTCTTATAGAATTTATAATGATTTTTATTTACTATATTTATGAGTTCTTATATATTACTAACTTAAATATATAAATTATGTTATATGTTAATTTTTTATATTTAATTAATTTAATATATTTAATTTTTTTAATTATGATGTTATTCAATTCAACTATTGATTTAAGTGACGAAATAAATCAAACTCTTAGTTAATAATTTTTATGATTCAATATCTACTTCGATTTTTAAAATATTGTTTTTATTGCCTCATCAGAGAACAAGGGAAAGAATTCTTCTTCTCACACAGTGATATGTGAAATTTAAAAACTTTTTGGTTTAAAATTTTATAAGAAAGAAAGAAAATTATTTATGGAATAAAGGAAAGAGAAAATAGAAAAAATTGTATAGTTGGTTATTATTTTATTGAAGTTTGAAAAAATATAGAGTAAATAATTATTTATAAAAAGAAGAAACAGAAAATAATGAAAAATTAATCAACATTTTTTTTCCTGGAAAAGAAAGAGTGGTTAGAAGTGGTAGAATATTTAGTTTAATAGCAATTAATATTTTAAGGATGTGCTTTTCATCATTGTAAGACAAGACAACCTATATTCAAGAGGAGGTAAATTTAGTGTTTTCAAAACTTTCGAAATTTTTAAAATTCTCTTTAAAAATTCTTGATTTTGGAAAGTTATGAGATGGTGTAATTTAAACAAATCCAAAATAGTTCAACGAATATATTTGGATACAAGACATAACCAATCAAAGTATTTGTACATAGGTACTCATTTAACTACACATAGACAATGCATCAAGAAGCACATTTACAAATATATATCACTTCTTTTAAGCATTCTAACATTTAAACAAGAAGCTATAAACATTGAAGAACAATATATCTAACAATTTTCATTAACAAAAATAGAACATGCCCATTTTTCAAATGTTCAATATCATAAAATTAATAGACCAACAATTTTAATAATAATTCTCAAACAATTTAAAGTTCACAATCCTAATTAATCAATATCAACAAAAACAAGATAATTAACACAATATAAATTGCTAGAATATATAAAGCGTAGGGAAAGAGGAACCAAATTCAAAATTTATAGTGGTTTTCCTTTGAAGATTTGCTTCAAGCTTCAAGGTATACATAAACTCTACAAGCTTTTACAAGCTCATGTTACTTTTCTATTATTCCTTCAAGTTTCAATCGGTACTTGAAAAAATTATACAATCTCTTTACTCTTCCTTAAGCAAATCACTCTTTACAATGGATATCCCACCATCTCAAAGAATTTCTACTGGATATCTTACTCTCTTTACTACAAAATTTTTGATTTTTGGTAACATGCAAAAACTGTTGCTTAAAGTGTGAAAATTCTTGCCTATAAGAATAAACAACGATTTTTTGACTATGGTCTTATCAAGTATTATCTATTCTTTTAGGTAATGATTTTTTTGGAGTTTCTGGCAACAGATGAAAAAACCATTGCTCATTGTTCAGTTACAGGCAATTATTTTTTTTTTTGTTTTATTTGGCAATGGTTTCTTACCGTTGCTAGAATAAGCAACGATTAACAAGTATTACCAATTATATTAATGGCAACATGTAAAAATTGTTGCCAATTGATCATAGGCAATGCTTTTAAACTGTTGCTTATAAGTTATAAGCAACAGTTAACAAGTGTTGCCAATTATATTAAAGGCAATATATAAAAACCATTACCAATTGATTATAAGCAACCGCTTTCAAGATATTTGAACTAATCGAAGGGAAAGCAAAAAATCAAACTATTTGAAAATGAATTGAACTCTAGAATGACATTCTATAGACTACATCAGAGGAACTGAATGTATGATAAGTTATCCAATTAATAAATTTTGTACGTATTGTACATTAGAAGTCATAATAATTCTTTGTCACCCAATCATTAACTAATGTGTATAATTAACTAGAAAACTTAGTGAAAGGCTCAATACTATAGGAATGTAGCAATAATCAAATAGATCAAGAGAAGAAGGAAATGGTGATAAGTAGGCCTTAAACTGGAGCTGCTATTTGGTAATGTTGGTAAAATGTCTGGCAAAGGCATTTCATAGTTTTCACCATTGAAATATATTCTTCTGGGGAATGCCCATCCATTACTTAATATAAATGAGTTTGGATCTTCCTCCAAAAGTATCTCTATTGTCACAAACCTAAGCCTTCTCTCATTAGATTGTAATAGTTCATTGTTGTAGTACTATTTCCCCCAAAATAGTGCAACCCTATTTGCAAAAGTTTCATCCTTTAACTATTACACAAATCAAACTTATTGATAAAATGTAAATTCCCCCTTCCCTTTTTATCTAAAATTTGAATAGAGCAAAGGTAATTGTACAATAAGCTAATTCACTATTAGCTCTCAAACAAAATGTGTAAGGTCTTCAAGTGTTTGGTTTTGAACTAACTGTAACCAACACAACTGAGCAAAATATAATGAAAAGTTGAAACATACATATAAGCATAATATAAAAACTATGTGAGCATGTTTAGGATTCAATTTGGCAGGAATATGCTACAATGAAGTACTTTGAAGCCCACCAGTGGGGAGTAAGGTGTCGTTGAAGCTATATGTTGTTGTATTTTGGGTGAAACCAAGATGTTGAACCAATACATTCCAGTTTCATTAATTTCTCTTATAGTTGTAATTAGAAATTGTGAGTTTCACCTTCCAATGATCCATATAGTTGTTCTTAAAATGCTAATGGACTTGAATTAGGCATATGTGATCTGTACATTTTATTATGTCATTATTGGCCTTATCTGAATGTGATAAGGGATTGCTTGGTCTGGTATCATAAACATGTTAGTTTGATGGGTGCCCTAGGCCAATTTGATTGAGATCTATTGCATCCATGACTATATATTCTGTGGATTTGGATATAAAAAGTTGTCTATTCATCTTATATTGCATTCATTGTGGTCTGCATACGTAAGATAAAGTCCATGGTGGGAAGTTATTTCATTCAATCAATCCTATAAGGGGTTATCGGATTGTGAATGTGATTGTTAATGATGTAAACTTTCACACCAAAATGATACTAGTCGAGATTTGATAACTGGGCATTATTAGATTTGTAGAGACTAGACAATGTGGTGTTTCTCATGTAATAAGCAGCTGACCTTACAAGCTGAGATGTAAGTGAGTTACGTCTAAACATACATGTGGACACGACCTAGTTAATTTGGGGAAACATAACTAGTGCACGTGATCTTGTCTGACCCACATGGAGATATTGTATGGAGCTACGTCATCAGTTAATCTCCAGTAGTGATCGCATGACTGATCCTTTAACTTGAGATTGAGGGATGTCTTTTACATGGAAGGTTATGCTTTGACC
>JANHAO010004284.1:0-24541 GCA_026873985.1 Saraca asoca
AAATAAAAGAAGTAAAAGAAAGTAAAGAAAAGATTCAAGAATAGAAATAGGATGCAAGAAAAATAAAGGAAAGCAAGAAAGATGCGGAAAGTAAAAGAAGAAGTAGAATGAAAGAAAGAAATCTAGAAATCTTTAAATTAAACTTGAAAACTTGAAATCTTAAAACAATAAAGCTAAATTGCATAAAAGAAAATCAACAAGAAAACTAAATTGCATAAAAGAAAACCTAAAGCAAGAAAAGAGAGAAAAGAAAGAAAAGAGAAGATAGAAGAGAAAACTACGCTAAACCTCAAAGAGGGATTCTAAATATAGCATAACATAGCCTAGAATGCATTAGAATGAATCTATGGAGTCCTATTTATAGGCTTTTTTTTACATTCACCACGGTTGGGCTTCATAACACGGGCTGGGTGTGCTTGAGGAGATTTGGATTTATCAGTTTGGGCCTGGCCGTATTCTATAACACGGCCATGTTCTGTGCTTTATCTTCAAGAAATCTTCTTCAGCTCTCAGGCAGCACCGAGCACGGCCAAGCTGTGTTCCAAAGCACAGCCGTGCTCTGTGTTGGATCTCCAATTTCTTCATGATTTCCTTCCAAACTCCTTACAGCACCTAACACGGCTTGGGTGTGTTCCATGGCACAGCCGTGCTAGGTGTTTTCTTCATGTTTTTCCTTGATTTTTGCTTGTTTCTTTCATACATTCTTCTTGTATTCTTTCTTTGATCCAAATGTATCTTCATTCTTCAAGTTTCTTCCTTCTTTTTAGCCCTTTTTATCATCCGAAATGAAAAATACAAACCAAGAGCAGTATCTCGAACAAAATATGAAATCAAAGTAAAAACACTAGGAGAACATAAAATACTATTAACAAAATGAACTAAAACTATCTTCTTTTTATGTTCTTTTTCCCATTTATCAGTGCCTTAACTAACAATGAATTTTAGTGCTTCAGCACCTTCGCCAGCTTAACGATTTAGCTAGCAATGAATATTAGTGCCTTAGCACCTCAGCTGGCCTTGGGTCTCAACTGGCAATGAGTTTTAGTAGGGGGAGAGCTTGCTATTAATTTTAGTGGGATGAGAGCTCACTTTTGGATTTGAATGGCAATGAATTTTAGTGACTTAGGGTCTCAACTGGCAATCAATTTTAGTAGAGTGAGAGCTTGCTATTGATTTTAGTGGGATAGGAGCTCACTTCTAAATTTGAATTTTGTTGGAAATTTATTGAAAAAATTTGTAAGCACAAATTTAAATATATTACAAGATAAGAAAGGTAAGTTAAAATTTATTGAAAGTATGGGTCCAGATGTTCTGCACTCCAAGCTTATGGAACTTTAGCTCCATTTAAATTTGTTGGTGATAAGTTTTATCCCCAAGTCTTTCTTAAGGATGTATGAGTCTTAGCTTGGACCTAGTGTCTCATCTCTAGCCTTGTGAGCTTCAAAAAAATGAGGTGTGGTACGAGAGTACCAAGTTTTTAGTCCAAACTCAAACCTTCTTGTATAAAATTTTGCGGAATTAGAGGTACTGGGGTTGGTGAGGTCACTGCCCCAAAGGTCAAACCACATGGTCCCTCAAGCAAACTGTCTTAATGAGGTTCTCAATAGCATCCTTGAGCACTCGACACTCTGTGTATTATGCCCAACCTCATTATGATAGGCACAAAACTTATCTCTATTGTTCCTAAGCCTATTGGGAGCCTTTAGAGGTTTGGATTTCTTGAAGTCCTCCCTATCTTTTTGTCACAAAAATCCTATGCTTGACATCTGATATGATGCCATAGTGATCACAGTAACCTTAATGCTGAGGTCACTCAGTCCTGGCTTTCTTTGCAGGCTAATCATTGGAGCCATGCTTCTAACTATTCTTATTGTTTCCGTCACTGCTGCTCTTTCTGTTTTGATTGGAGCTTCTCATAATGTTCTTATGATTAGTCTTCTTCATGCCAAGGGTCCCTTCCCACCTAATCTGTTTGGTAGCTCATTTATAGAACTCGCCCAGGTCCTTTACGGGAGACCTGTATATGTTTTTTATATAGATTTCCATCCTTAAGGAGCCTCGCTGAGATCACTGTTAGGATACTCTCATCAGATGAATTCTCCACATTATTGACTTCATTCCAAAATAGAGTGATGTAGTCTTTCAGTGATTCATTCTTCCCTTGAAAGAACATTGTGAGGTGGCAGGATGATAGAAACTACCTTCTTAATGCTTTGTACTGATTCATAAATCTTTTTTGACACCCCTCCCAACTATCAATGCCTAGGGCTGGGAGACTCCTAAACCATGTTTGAGGTATGTCTCCCAGGGTAGTTAGGAAGACGTGGCACATGACTAAGGAATTGGTTGTCTAAAAATCCATCTATACATTAAATGCATCCAAGTGGTCATAGTGATCTTGATTATTCTGGGCTTGAGGACATTCTTCTACTTACTATAATTTTTGGAATAGTTACTTTGCAATTTGGCTCTGAGCTCCAGATCATTGGCTGAAAGATCGTTGGCTCCGGCTACCTTCTTGGATGTAGGAGTAGTCACTTGAGGCCACATGCCTCTATTTGGTTTTCTTCAGGTGTTCAGCTCAATGTGAGCACCCACGTTTTTTATTATCATCATGCTCGCAAGCTCGATGGACTCTGATCTTGTCCCCGAGTTAGAGGGGCAAGCTGAACTAGCACATTGAAGGGCTCTTTTGGGTGTTATGACCTCGACCTGCTTTTGCATGCCAGGGGTTTGTGCTTGTATCAACACTTTAACAACTTTACCCAGCTCTCTTATTGTGCTTTCAAGCATTTTTTGACTTTGATGCCACATTTGCACTTTATTAGTGCCAAGAGCAATAATAGTAGGCTGGTAATGGGCTATTGATTGGAAGTCAATGGCAATGCTAGAAAGAAGGACAGTAGATGTGCCTAATATAGGGAGGATTGGTTCCCGCTACCATTGTATGTGACCTTCTGGTAGGTTAGCTAGATTGTTTGGACTTCTAGTAATTCTTCCTCTAACCATCGTAGTTAAGCAGGAAATCAACCAAAATATGGATGAGGCCCTCCTTCAAGCACCAAAATGTTGACTATGAAATTCAATCAACCAAAAAGAGAGTTCAGAAACCCCAAAACTATATTTCGGTTAGTGTGAAAGAGAAAGAGAGATGTGAGAGATGGCAAGAGGAAAAGTGAGTAAAGGAGACACCAGGAGTTTTTTAACATGGTTCGGCTAAAGTCGAGCAACCCCTACATCCATGGTAGTGTTATTTCGAAAAGTATTTGCTAAGTATATATTTTTATGGAGTAATCACCTAAGTTGCTTTTCTCTATCTAAGATTGCTTCTCTTCAGTTCCTCCATCTAAGATTGGCTTTCTCCAGTTCCTCACCTCCTATAATATTCTTAATTCCTATTTATAGTTACAAGGGTGTACAATCTTAACATGCTCCAAATAAAAAATAGCAAATTAAATGCCAGTTGATTTCTACAAGTTGGTTATGCAAGTTGGTCTCTCCTTAGATTTAACCAAAACGGGCTTTCTGGAAGATGGCTAAGGTGGCCTATTTCATCCTACAAGTTAGAGCTCATTTTCAACAAGCTAAAGCTTTACCTCAGGTTATTAGTTGCCTGAGCTCATTTTTAGCAAGCTTATGCCTTGCTCTAGTGACCTCGCTATTGGTTAAGCTGGATCTTACTAGTTGGACTCGTCTGTTAGGCTTTTGCCAACCCATTTGTATGGTACCAAAAGTACCCAAAACACTAACCATTCCACCAAATTAGCCTTAGACTTACCCAAATCCTATGAACACCTCTAATCACCCTTCATTAAGCCTTAGACTTCCTCCCTCATCCTCTTGCAAATCCTACCATCACTTAGTGAAATTCTAGTCATCCCTTCAAATAACCATTATAGCCCTAATCACCATAAAAACAACCCATCAACCTTCAAATGGCCCCTAGTGAGATTAGGTGACTAGAGACCACCTTAAACCTAAAATCCTTACCCTTGACCCAAAAACACTTAGACCCTATGGAGGAAATAGGTCTTGACCCTCAATTAAACAAATAACCTCACTACCTCTCTTTTCCTCATACAACCACTTTCTCTCTCAAGAAGAAACCAATTCCCTATTCCTTTTATCTTATTTACCAACCCTCATATGGAGTGCTTGCTTTTCAACTTAGCCTACCATCTTTAGTGAAGATTTTATAGCTATGCCTACCTACATAATATTTTTCATATATATTTTTTATAAAAATTGTATTTAATTTATACGTATTACACAATCTGAATTAATTCATATTTCTTTGATTTTAAACAAGGTAAATAGCATCACATGTGCATGCTTTGAGAAATAACATGTGAGAAATAAATGTGTATGGCTAGATTTTAAATAGTTTAGTTAGTTTCATATTGCTTTAGCCTAATCCAATTGGTAGATTAGGTAGCATATATATTAGACAAGTTATTTTTATTGATCAATCTGTAGTATTTGCTTGAATTTTATGGTAGGGCATGGAATAAGACATTGATATTTTCCAATTTTGCCATACATATAATTTCTAGTTAATTCCTCTCGTGTGATTGCAATGGAATTTGTTTCCCCTTCTTTCGATGGGAGTGATTCTTTGTCAAAAATAGAGTTTAAGTCTAATCTACTATGGCTCTATAATCTTATAGTCCTCTATGGTAGACCTATTTTATTTTAGAGGTTACTTGTTTTTTGAGTCTCCTCAAATAGTGTGATATGACTTATTCATGCTACTTAAGATTATAAAACATTATCAGCTATGCATTTTATATGTAGGTTTGTTATCACTACTAAAAAGTGGGCATTTGGTGGTATTTTACAGCATCAATTGTAACAATAACTGCTAAACCCCTATATAGTGGCATTTCCACCTACTGCCTTATTATGAACCTCCACTTTAGTTAGATTTGGTATTTGATTGTGATATATAAGCTATCATACTTGACAACTTAGAGATTTTTTACTATACTTTGTAGGACAAGGCAACCTGTACCCAAGGAGGGGTGAATTGGGTATTATTAAATCTTTTTTAAAGGTCCCAGATAAATTGTATAATATGGATCTTGCCTTTATTCCTTTAGGGGAATTTTATATACTCCTTTGATTATTAATGAATCCCCTATGAATTTAACAAGAATGTAATAAATTGCTTTGTATCAAGAAGCATAGCAGAAAATTATGTAGTAAGTATGCAAAATGATGATTGTACAAAGTTTAGAAATGTTTGAGTAGAAAAATTAAAGATTTAAGATACCAGATTTTTAAAGTAGTTCAATTTGAAATGAAATCGCAATTCAAGTTTACTCTACTAGATAATCTTTAACCAAATTACCACTTTTATTATCAAAACATTAGGATTAAAATAGGCTCCAAAACTGCCAATTTAACAACATAAGAATTACAATAGGGATCTTACTAACCTAAAAGATTTTCACTTGGCTCTTCCAAACCTAAAATAACCATAAGATTTTCTATAGGCTCTTCTTAACCTATACAAGATTCCTATTAACCTAGAAATTTGAAAGGAAAAATAAAAATAAGGAAAGAAATACAGTGCCAGGTTTCACAATTAGAGTTTTTATTTAAAACATAGGATCTTATCCTTCTTCCTGTAGTGGAATGTTATACTCTTTTTTAATATTGAATTAATCTCCTTTGTAAAATTAAATTTAATTCTTTTTTGTGATCATAGCATGAAGGTTATTTCATAATTCAATTATAGAATTTGAATATTGTTTAGAATTTAGATTCTTGCAGCAAGAAATAATAATGTTGTAGAAAACAAAAAAATTAGAAAACTACGTAAGGCAGTAAAGAAAGATATAGTGAGAGCCACAATTTTTAAAGTGGTTCAACTTCAACTGAAATCGTAGATGAAGTTTCTTCCACTTGGATAATCCTTAACTAGATCACCATTTTAATTAAAAGAAAAACATCAAGATTACTAGGCTCCTGATCTACCAGTATAATATACACAAGAATTATAAGGATCTTGATAACCTAGAAAAATTTCTACAGGCTCTTCTAAACCTGAACATAAGCATAAGAAATTAATAGGCTCTTGCTAACCTAAACAAGATTTCTAAATCCCTAGAAATCTTAAAAGGAAAGAATGGGGTAAAGTGAAATACAATACCAGAGATTTGAGATGGAATCTCAAATAGCTAAGATGAATATCAATAGATGTTTGATTCACAATCCTTTAATTAAATCTCAAAAATCTTGTGAGTTAGAGAGAAATCTAGTCAAGCATTTTTCTTAGAGATTTTCACACTTAAAGATGATAGAAAATCATGTCAAAATTATGAAAATTGAGGGGTAGTTAGGTTTTTATAACTATTATAATGAACTGTAATAAAACGACTAATTTTCAGTTGATGAATTGATTACTAAATTGATTCAGAAAAAAATCTCAACTTTCAAATTTAAAAATTTTGAAAACTGTTCTTCATAAATCAATGTGTGAATACATCAATTAGAAGCGTTTTCCAGTTTTATGAAGTAAATTGGCAAAAGCCCACTAACAAACTGAAAGAGAGAAGTCTTAGTTTGCTAGGGGACAAGGCCCAACCTAAATAAGTAGCTCGCTACGTGCGAGCTCACATTACCAAGTAGAGATCGTCCTTGGTTAGGGTAAGCAGCAATCCCGAGCCTAGAGTCTTGGCTCGCGTGATGAGACACTTGACCTGGATAAGAAGTTCAGCAAGGTGAAGCAATAGACAGGCCCAGATGAAGTCTCAAATCTAGCAAAATATGGGGCCTGCCCATAGAAAGCAATTTGCAAGAGCCAAATTATAGGATGTAAATTATCTTGTACATTTAATAGTTGATGTAATAGAATTACAACTTGTAATCATTACACTTAGTTCCTTCTCCTCTATAAATGGGAGGGAGAAGCTCTTTGTAAGGAGGAGAGCCAAAATACATACTAAAGCTCTGTAGAAAGTTTGTTAAGAGTAATAAAAAATATCGTGGATGTAGGGACTGATGCTGCCCAGTTTTGGTTGAACCATATTAAAAGTATTGTTCATTCTTTACTCTTCCTCTCCATTCTCTCAGTTCTTCATCCTAATGAACTGAAAATTAGTTTGAGTCTATAAGAATCCTTTTTGTTAACTAGAGTTTGGTCTAGAACCAGATTTCACTGTCAATAATTCATAATATGTAAAATAGTTTTTATAAAATCTATACTTTCTTCAAGCAGTGTTTCTATCTCAGTTTGACAATATTGATTGAATCAAATTTCTTTTGATATTAATTTACAAGAGATCCTAAAAAAGATAAGGTAATTTCTAGTTCCTAATGTTAATCTTCTTGAATCATAGATATATACTTTGAAACCTATAAAACAAAATAAAATAAGTTGTGAAGTATAATATCAAATATAAATATGAATGACTTGATTAAAATTATTTTTCAACATGAAAACTAAGAAAATATGTATAGCTAGGGTAACCTAGGCTAACAATCTTCCCCTTTTTGATGGTGACAAACAATTTTAGATAAGTTTCAAAGTAAAATAAAAAATAACTTGTTTGGTAACTATTTTTAAAAATAGTTTTCTGTTCTTGAAAATAATAGGCTATTTTTAAAACAAAAAACCTTGTTTGGTAGGGCTGTTTTTAAAAATAGTTTTGAAAATTTTATTTTAAAACCTTGTTTTAAAAACAGTTTTTAAAAACATCTCAGAGCTGTTTTTAAAAACAGTTTTTAAAAACAAAAAAAAATCAACAACACTTCCAAACACACCCAAAAATTTTAGTTTTTCTAAAAAAATTTTAAAATTCATTTCCTCTTTAAAATTTGTTTCCCTTTTTTTAATTAAAAATATTTTAGTTTGTGGGATTTTTAAAATTTTGAAAGTTTTTGAAAATGAAAATTTTGAAAATTCCACATTTCTCCCCTTTTTGGCACATCAAAAAGTAATAATATCGATAATGAAAAATGTGTACCAAAATGTTAACTATTCAAAATTAGCATCATATATCAATCAAAATTTCAATATAAAATAGAAATCTAAATGTAATATCCATAAAGAATATACTATCAATAATAATGTAGTAATCATAATAATGCAAACATCCAAAAGACATATATCATCTAGAAATATTAAAATATCATCATAAAGACGTAAACCAACGTTCATGAAGATAATATCCATGAAAATATCAAAATATCCAGAAAATATAAACATATCCAAATTACATAACACAATATAGTCTCAACATAATAAGAATAGTAAAAACAATATAAGGGAGAATGGGGCTAAGGAATACACATATCAAATAAACACAAATAAGACTACTTTGCAGAAGGTTCATCCATCTTTTGAATCTCTGCTTCTTTATCTTGTTGTTGCTAATTTCTTGAACTTGAAGTTCAAGGGATTTGAGTCTTTAGTTTATCTCATTGTCTCTTTTGCAACTTTTTTTTTCTAAATGAGACATTGTATCCTCCATGACCTAAAACCATGTTTCTTGAGTGTTAGATATCTTATTCGTTTGATCAGTCATGTGCTTCTGCACCCTTTCTATAAGTTTAGTTAATCTGGCTTCAACTTCAGTAGAAAATCCATCTAAGCCTGAAATTTGTCCTGAGGGTTGTGTAGGTCTAGACATTTCTTTAATCCATTTCCCTTGATCATTTTCTTTAAAACCCATTTTGTGAAAATGGGATGTAGTAATCATTGTGATTGCATTTGGTGGTGAAGATAAAATTTCATTTTTGATTTGGTGAAGAATGGTGTCAAGATCATGCCATATGGAAGATAACCTATATCAATTTTTTTTGGACCATTCATCCATATATTTCAAAATAAAATATGGAAAATTGAAATCAAGTTAATTTTTAATAACCCACTTTAAAAACATATCATCTTCCATAATTTGGGTGAAATTGGTGATCCTTTGCACAGAGCATAGTGTAGAATCCTGCCTTCAGGAGACAAACTAGTTATCAACAATTTCCCACTACCATCTTTTAGGGTGGAGTAGGGAAATAGCATTCTAACTGCTAGTTCTTTATTGTATTCAAGAAATGATCTTGTAGTAAGCTTTGGCATTGAGTTATTTATACCAAATTTATTTGCAAAAGATTCAGAATCAATCACCACATGTTTACACATCACATAGCAAGACAATTTACCATTAGCATCAGCTAAGTTCGCATAGAATATTTTTACAAGTCTAGGGGAGGCTATTTCTTTGAAAATCAAAAATTTTTCTAGCTTATACTTAGCTAACAATTCAAGCATATGTGTTATTTTCAGCAATTGGTCATTGAAGCATTTTAATGGTTCAACTTTTCTACGTTCTAAGGAAAGATAAGAGGCATACTCATTTGATGATTGAAGGAATGACTCTCCTTCAGTTGATTGGGTAGCTTTCATGGGCGATTTGTCCTTGCATTTTACTACTAGCATGATCCTTTTTGCCATTGTGATGTGATTGTTGAGAGAATTAGTTTTTGGCACTTAGGGTTTTCTTGGGTTAAATTTAGGGCTTTTTGATTTTGGATCTTTTTTGAAGAAATCAATCAGTTAGAATGTTTAGAAATGAGGTTTCTAATGTTTCTATGAAGAAATTTAGGTGAAAAAGGGTATGAAAATGAAAATTTTGGGAATTTTAAGAGGGAGAGGTCGAGAGAATCAATAACGGGGGTGCTGAAGGGTTACTATAGAATGAATTTGACTTTGATTCCAGTATTTATAATATCATGCTTTAAATCAATTTGTGAATCAATTCAGAGAGTAAAAGTTCACTAATGAATCGATTTGGGTTTAAATTTGTTCAATGAAATTCATAAGGGAATTCATTGCGACATTGGTGTGTGAATGAGTGATATTTTTGGAATTGATTAGGTAACTGATTTATTCAAAAGTTTTTAGAAAAATTTGAAAATTTAGAGTCTTCCAAAAGGTTGGAAAAAATGAGTGAATTAATGCAGGCTTCGATTCTTAGTATTCAAAGCGAATCGATTATGGAATCAATTCAAAAACTCATGAAAAACTGGATAAATTGGAATCAATTTTTGAATAGATTAAAGGGGTTCATGAATTTAGTTTTTGTAAGGCTTTTGTTTTCCCAAGTTTTTCTTGTTTTTTAGATAGCCAAATGGTGTCTTAAATCATTTGAAGTGTCAAATTCTCTTCATGTACCTGCAAAATAAACTTAGTAGTATCTCCAATGCTTAAGTTAGTAATTGCAACATCCAAATCAAATATGAAAAATAAAAGAATTTACTAAGGATTATAGGGGGTTTATCAATGTTTGTCTTATGGTGAGTGTAGCTTTCTATTTTGCATCATGAGTTGCTTTCTTTTCTCTCACATAGACCTACAAAGCTAAAATCAAGTTTGCTTGACAGGTACCTAGTATGTTTTGGGTCTAAACTTGTTAGTAGGTAAAGCAGAAACTTTCTTACTAGTTGATAACTTTGGCAACCATACCAATTTCTCATTTCATCTTAGAAAATAGGTTCCATTCCTTAATGGACAATCTCTATTATGGTGGCCCTTGTGATTGCAATAATAACAGGTGATATAGGAAGGGTTCCATTGATTAGATCTTTTAGGCTGCTGCTATCTATATCCTAGGCCATTCTTATTTTGTAAATTTCTTTGACTTTCAAGCATGCCATTTAATTTGTCATTACTCTCAGCAAAATCCTGTAACATCTTATTCAACCTCTCTATCTCTAACTTATAGGAATCACAGTGCTCACATACTTTGTTCTCACTAACTAATTTTTTAGCCAGAACATTTAAATTAGCATTTTCTTTTTTAGCTTCCTCAACTCCTTTTAACAAACCCTTATTCCTAATTTTTAATTGCTTTAACTCTTTATTGACTCTCTTTAATTCTTCCTGAGTCTTAAGTAGTGCCTCATGCATTTTCATACAAAGATTACTAGGATCAATATAAGATTCATCATCAAAATTATCAAGATCACCAAAATATTCATTAGAATAATTATTTTCCTCTGAGTTACTCATATATGGGCTGCAATAAAACGTAGGAAAATTTTGAACCTTCATAGTTTCATGCTTTACTAAGAGACGGTGTTGCTCTTCTTGTTTGTCATTAGCTTCAAGTTTGCTACCATAGGTGGTCTCCAGGATATCTAGAATATCTTTTGATGTCTTGCACTTTGAAATTCCTCGAAATTCATCAGTAAGTAGTGAACTCAAAATGATCCATTTTACCTTTGAGGCAAGAAGATGTTTCCTTTCTTCTTCCTCTATCCATAACAACTTAGACTTAGGTTTAAGTACTCCATTAACAATAATTTTAGGGCAATCATAACCACATTCAAAAATCTCTAACATATCTTCATCTAAGGCTTCAATGAAAGTCTTAATCTTGAATTTCCAAAAATCAAAATTCTCATAATCAACTGTAGGTGGGAGATTTAGAGATGAACAGTCAGCAAAAACATTTAAACTAGAATCCATATCTCGAATATGAAAAGGAATATCAAGAGTCTAAGCTCTAATACCAGCTATGAAGTCCCACAATCAGAGTTTATATTTAAAACTTAGGATCTTGCCCTTATTCCTTTAAGGGAATGTTATACTCCTTTTTAATATTGAATTAATATCCTTTGTAAAATTAAATCAAATTCTTTTTGTGATCATAGCATGAAGGTTATTTTATAATCTAATTGCAGAATTTGAATATTATTCAAAATTCAAATTGTTGCAGCAAGAAATAATAATGTTGTAGAAAGTAGAAAAATTAGAAAACTATGTAAGGTAGTAAAGAAAGATATAATGAGAGCCACAATTTTTAAAGTTGTTCAACTTCACCTAAAACTATAGATGAAGTCTACTCCACTTGGATAATCCTTAACTGGATCACCACATCAATTAAAAGAAAAACATTAGGATTACTAGGCTCCTAAACTGCCAGTACAATATACACAATAATTACAGGGATCTTGAAAAACTAGAAGAATTTCTATAGGCTCTTCTAAACCTAAACACAAGAAATTAACTGGCTCTTACTAACCTACACAAGATTTCTAAATCCCTAGAAATCTTAAAAGAAAAGAATAGGGTAAAGTAAAATATAATACTAGAAATTTGAGGTGGAATCTCAAATAGGTAAGATGAATATCAATAGATGTTTGATTCACAATCCTTTAATTAAATCTCAGAAATCTTGTGAGGCAGAGAGAAATCTAGTTAAGCATTTCTCTCAAAGATTTTTGCACTTGATGATGATAGAAAATCATCTGAAAATTATGAAAATCAAGGGGTAATTAGGTTTTTATAACTGCTGTAATGAATTATACTAAAATAATTGATTTTCAATTGATGAATCAATCACTGAATGAATTCAGAGAAAAATTTCAACTTTCAGTTTTAAAAATTTTGAAAACTTTGGAAACTGTTCTTCATGAATTGATGTGTGAATTGATTCGTATAGAATTTCAAACATGAATCGATGTAGGAGTCGATTCGTAATGTGTAAAACAATTTTTATAAAATCTGTATTTTCTTCAAGTGATGTTTCTACCTCATTTTGAAAATATTGTTTGAATCAAACTTCTTTTGAAATTCATTTACAAGAGATCCTAAAAAAGATAAAGTAATTTCTAGTTTCTAATGTTAATCTTCTTAAATCACAGATATATACTTTGACACTTGTAAGACAAAATAAAATAAGTAGTGAAGTATAATATCAAATATAAATGTGAATGACTTGATTAAAATTGTTTTTTAACATCAAAACCAAGGAAATATGTGGAGATAAGGTAACCTAGGATAACATATAGTACTAAAGTTTGAGATGAAAATCTCAAACATCTACTGTGAATTATGCAGAGATTTGAATCAATATCCTTTTGATTGAAAAATGTAATGAGGTAGAAGCAAATCTAATTTAGCTCTATTTCCTTTGAGATTTTCACATTTGAAGAAGAGAGAAATTGTGTAATCTTATGCAATTAAAAAGTGATTAGGGGTTTTTATAACTATTGTAACCGTCTGTAATAGAATAACTAACTTTCAATTAGTGAATCAATTCTTGAATTGATTTAGAACAAAATCCCAAGCTTTGGTAAAAAAATTTCATAGCTTTTCTTCATGAATCGATTGGAGAATCGATTGAATAGATTTTTCACAAGTTCTTCAATATGAATTGATTCATGAAATGTAAAATGGATTTATAAAATTTACACTTGTGACAAAATCTTGTTTCAAAAATTTCTTTAAAATATCTTCAAGTGGTTTATTTATAGCTCACTATATCAGTTATGAAAAATATTTGTTTGAATGAAATTTCATTTGAATTCACTTACAAAAGATCCTATGGAAATAAAATAATTGCTAACTCTAATTTTTGGATCTCTTGAATCACATACTTTGAATCTGCAAAACAGATTAAAACACTAAAATATATTGTGAGATAGTAATATAAACTAAAATTATTTTTCAACATCAAAACTAAGAGAAATGTATAGTTGAAGTAACATAGGCTAACAATCTCCCCCTTTTTGATGGTGGTAAATAATTTTAGATCAGATTCAAAGTTTATCAAAAAATAGTTTTTAAAATTTTAAATTTTATTTCATAAGAAACTTATTAATTTTCACAAAAGTTTCTGAACTTTTATTTTCTTCGATTTTAAATTTCCTATATCTCATTTCTCTTTATATGTCCCCCCTTTTTGAATTGAAAATAACAACTCATTTGAAATTTATCATTTTTACTTTGAGATATCTAAAATTTATGGGATTTTATTAAAAATTCAACATTTCTCCCCCTTTTAGTACATCAAAAAGTAATTACATAAAAAATATGTACAAAAAATATTAGAATTGAAAGAATGCACTATTTATATATTAGAATTTAGTAAAAAATACAATATATCAGCAAAATTTAAAATTCATATATCAATTTCTAGAACTTAAAAATTATATATATATTAATATCCATTATTCAAACAAAATAATATCTAAATTAAAAATGCAATATCCATAGTGAAAATATAATAAGAATCAAATTATATCACATCATCACAATATAGTCTAAAAACATCAACAACAAAAACAAGGGAATGGGACTAAGGGGAACAAGTAAAAATAGTAAGATAACTAGATAACACAAAGACAACTACTCAGTAGGAGGTGAATCAATTCTCTGAAGTTCAGCTTCTTCATCCTATTGCTGTAGTCATTGTTTAATCTCATGTACTTGAGTTTCAAGTGATTTGAGCCTTTAATTAATTTCATTGTCTCTTTTTTGGCTTTCATCTTCCATGTGAGACATCTATTCTTCCATTAGGTCAAATCACATTTCTTGGTTATCTGCTATTTTGTTCATTTGTACTATCATGTACTTGTGTAATCTTTCAACCATTTCAACTATTCTTGCTTCAGCTTCAATCGATATCCCAACTGAGCTTGAAACTTGTCCAATTGGTTAAGTAATTTTTGATCTCTTTTTATTCCATTTTCCTTGTTCATTTTCTTTTAAACCCATTTTATGTAAACGTGATGCAATAATCATTGTAGTTGCATTTGGTAGTGCAGTAAGAATTTCATCAGAAAACTTTATTTTGAATTTGGTAAAGATAGAAGTAAAGATCATGCCATAGGCAAGAAATCCATTGTCTATTCTTTTAGAACATTCAACCATATATTTCAAAATGTAGTAAGGAAAATTGAAATCGAATTGATTTTTGATAATCCACATTAAAAATAGTTCGTCTTCCACTATTTGTGTAAAGTTTGTGATCCTTGGCAAAATTACTTTGCACAAAGCATAGTATAGGATCCTATCTTCAAGCGATAAGCCATTTATAGGTAATTTTCCACTTCCATCCTTTGAGGTGGAAAGGGAAATAGCATTCTAATGGATAATTCCTTGTTATATTCCAAAAAAGATCCTATAATAAGCTTTGGGTGTGTGTTATCCATACCAAATTCATTTGCAAATAATTTAGAATCAACAACCACTTGCTTATTCATCACATAACATGAGAGTTTTCCATCAGCATCAATAAGGTTTGCATAAAACATCTTTGCTAACCAAGGGTATACATTTCCTTTGAAAGTTAAAAATTTCTTTAACCTATATTTGGCTAATAACTCAAGCAAATGTGTAGTTCTAAGGAGTTGATTACTGAAACATTTCAAAGGTTCTACTTTCCTATTCTCAAGTGAAAGGTAAATTGCATACTCATTTGAAGATTTGAAGAAGGATTCTTCATTTGTTTATTCTAATGCCTTTACTAGTGATTTGTCCTTTCATTTGGCTGTGAGCTTGATTCTCTTTGCCATTGTGTTGAAGTCTCTGAAAAAATCTAAAGTTTTGAATCTAGAGTTTTTGGGCATGATTTGGGGATTTTTGATTTTGGGTGACTTTGATGAAATTAATCAGTCAAAAATGTTAGAAGTAGTGTTTCTATTGTTTTTGTTGAAGAAAATTGGGTAAAAAGTGTGTTGAGGGGTGAGATTTAAGAGTTTTTTGTGAGTGAAATCGAGAGAATTTGTGGGTAATGGCTAAAGGTAAACTGTAAATTGAGTTTGGCATCGATTCGAGTACATATAGAATTTCACTTCGAATCAATTTGTGAATTGATTTAGAAAGCAAAAATTTAATTGGAATTGATCCAAGTTTAAATTTACTGATTGAGATTCATAGGTGAATCGATTACTAAATTGGTTCATTTATGAATAGAATTTCAATGAATCAATTTGGGAATCAATTCATCTAGATGTTTTAGAAAAAATTTAGAATATTTGAGTCTTCCTAAAACTTTGGAAAATCTATTGACTCAATTGAAGAATCGATTCTCAATGTGTATTTTTCAAAAAGAGAATCGATTACTAAATCGATTCAAAAACTCAAGAAAAAATCTGGATAAATGTGAATTGATTACTGAATCAATTCAGGAAATCCTAAGTTCAATTTTTCTAAATTTTTTTTTCTAAGTGATTTCCTAATCACCCAAACAGCCAATTAAGATCTCAAAATCACTTGAAAGCTCAAATTCTCTCCATGTACCTACAAAACAAACTTAGCAACATCTCTAATGTTTAAGATAGTAATGGCAATATAGAAATCAAATATGAAAATTGAAAACATGAAAATTTACTAAAATTTAAATTTTATCTTGTGGTGAGTGCAACTTTTGTCCTACATCATGAGTTATTTTCTTTTCTCCTACATAAACTTGCAAAACTAAAATTAAGCTTGCTTAGTTCATACCCAATAGGGTCCAAATTTGTTAGTAGATACAATAGAAATTTTCTTAATAGTAGATGATTTAGGTAGCCACATAAGTTTTCATTTGGTTTCAACAAATATCTTCCATTTCTAAATAGACAATCTTTGATGTGATGCCTTTTATGATTGCAATAGTAACAAATGATATAAGCAGGATTCCATCACATAGATTTCTTATAATGTTGTTGCCTATATCCTAAGCTAACTTTCTTTTGAAAACTTTTTTGATTTTCTAACATCCTTTCAAGTTTCACATTACTTCCAACAAATCTTTGTCATGCCTTATTCAACTTCTCTATTTCTAACTTATAAAACTCATCATGTTCACATGCTTTAGTTTCATTTAATAATTTCTTAGCTAAAATATTCAAATCAATATTTTCCTTTTCAATCTGCTCAATCTTTTTATACAAATTCTCATTCTAATTTTTTAGTTTCTTTATCTCCTTATTGGCTTTAGTCAAAGCTTCATAAATGTCTTTATATAAGTCATTAGAATCATCATCATTTACATCATCAAACTCATAATTTGTTTGATTGTTATATTCACTATCCGTACCACTAACATAGAAACCATAGAAAAATTAAGGATACTTTAGAACTGGTATATTTTCATTGTGTTTTGCTGTAAGACAGTGTTGCTCTTCCTTTTTATAGCCAGTTTGAGTTCTGCCATTGTAAACAATTTCCAAAGTGCCTAAGATTTCCTTTGCTATGCTACACTCAGAAATTCTTTGAAACTCATTTGTAGATAGTGAGTTAATAACAATCCATTTTACCTTGGGGGCAAGGAGGTGCTTCCTCCTTTCCTCCTTAATACATAACAATCTAGATTTAGGTAGTAAACTTCCATTAAAAGATAGTCTAGGACATTTATAACCTATTTCTAGAATTTCTAACATGTCCACATCTAAGCTTCTATAAAAATTTTGATTTTATATTTCCAAAAAGCAAAATTTTCAGCATCGAAAGTAGGTGGATTGTTTTAGGATGGATAGTTTGAGAAAATAGTCAAATTTGGATCCATAATCTTGTCATAGAAGGAAATATCAAGAGCCAAAGTTTTGATACTAACTAAGGGTCCCAAATAAATAGTATAATATGGATCTTGCCCTTATTCATTTAGGGAAATTTTATATACTCCTTTGATTATTAATGATTTCTCTTTGAATTTAACAAGAATGTAATAAATTACTTTGTATCAAGAAGCACAGCAAAAAATTTTGTAGTAAATATGTAGAATGATGATAGTATAGAGTTTAGAAATGTTGGAGCAAAAAATTTAAATATTAAAGACACTAGATTTTTAAAGTGGTTCAACTTGAATTAAAGCTATAATTCAAGTTGACTTCACTGCATAATCTTTAACTAGATTACCACTTTTATTATCAAAACATTAGAATTAAAATAGGCTCGTGAACTACCAGTTTTAAAACACAAGAATTACAACAGGGATCTTGCTAACCTAGAAGATTTTTACTTGGTTTTTCCAAACCTAAAAAAACCACAAGATTTTCTATAGGCTTTTGTTAACCTATACAAGATTCTTATCAACCTAGAAATCTCAAAAGAAAAATCAAGATAAGGTAAGAAATATAGTACTAAGGTTTGAGATGAAAATCTCAAACATCTAATATGAATTCTATAGAGATTTGAATCAATATCATTTTGATTGAGAACCGCAATGAGGTAGAAGCATATCTAATTTAGCTCTATTTGCTCTAAGATTTTCGCACTTGAAGCAGATAGAAAATGTGTAATCTTATGTAATTGAAAAGTGGTTAGGGTTTTTATAACTATTGTAACTATTTGTAATAGAATAACTAACTTTTAGTTTGTGAATTAATTCTTTAATCGATTTAGAACAAAATCCTAACCTTTAATAAAAAAATTTTGAAGCTTTTCTTCATGAATCGATTTGAATAGATTTTTCAAAAATCCTTTAATATGAATAAATTTGTGAATTGATTTAGAAAGTATAAAATAGTTTCATAAAATCTGCACTTATGGAAAAATCATGTTTGAAAAATATCTTTGAAATATCTTCAAGTGGTTTATTTATACCTCTCTATATCAGCAATGAAAAATATTTGTTTGAATCAAATTTCATTTGAATTCACTTACAAAAGATCCTATGGAAATAAAATAATTGCTAACTCTAATTTTGGGATATCTTGAATCACGTACTTTGAACTTGCAAAACAAATTAAAGCATTAAAATATATTGTCAGATAGCAATATAAACTATAATTGTTTTTCAACATTAGAACCAAGAAAAATGAATAGCTGGAGTAACCTAGGCTAACATTTTTGAATTTTTAACATTGTCTTTGAACATCTCTTATTTTTGGAAGCCCATGGGATGGTTTTAATTTAGACAACCCAAGGTAGTTAGATTAAGACATTTACACACAAGAAAATAACAAGTGAAAGCACTCATGCAAAGTAACTCAGTTAATTATACAAGGCAAGACATAAATTAGCACATTCAAAGATAGAAATAATTTCTTTCAAACAAAAAATGTCAAGGTAAAAGAATAAACAATGAGGCATAAAATTACTCAGTAGATTTTAATAATATAAATAGAATAATGGCAAAATCTCAATACACCAACAAGAGTAAAAGCATATAGCACAATATAAATTGCTGAAAAATAAAAAGAATAGGAATAAAGAGATTCAAATTCAAGATTTATAGTGGTTCCTACTTGAAAAATACTCTTCAAGGCATACATCTACTTCCAAGCTATCAACCAAGCTTGAATCCACTAAAATTAATAATCCGACTAAGTTTAGAAAGGCACAAGGAGAAGCCTTTACAAATGATTGCTCACCCACAATCAAAAACCCTTTTTGAAAAGCTCAACTACTCACCCAAAAGGAGAAAACAAAGAGCTTAACCACTCTTTAAATCTAGGTAAGGCTACCCCAAGGAAACCCAATAGTTTTTGAAGGATATGATAGAAAAATTCAAAGAACTCTAAGGTTTGGATTATAAATTGAAGCCCAATAGATATGGAATCAATCAAATCTAGCTCTTATTAAAGAATATAGACAGAGAGATGAAGAAAAGATGAGAAGGGAATGTTTGCCTATCAAGATTTTAGGTTTTGCTCATTTTCACTTTGGAAAAGTATTTGTGAAATGGATGTTTATAACAAAAATAAACAACTAGTAAAAACTAGCCATTATGTTAAAATCTACTCCTTTGATCATGATCGCAAGAATGACTGTCAGCTTAAAATTTGAATATAGAGTAGATTCACAATCAGAATCATGGGGTTCAAATGTGAAGGCTTCGATTAGACTTAAGAAAATGCAGTTGAAATTTTGATTCTACTTGTCCGAAGTTGCAAACCTTTAGGAAGGCCAAAATTGAAAGTGATTTGACTCGTGATTAGAATTCAAAACATGGATCAATTTGAATTGGACAAAAAATAGTGCAAAACTTGATTGGACTTGCAAGTAAGAACTGTTTGCCCTGTTCTTGCAATCATGATCATGAAAATAGTTGAAAATAGGACAAGTCAATCCCAATGCCTAAAGGAGAAAAATCAGACTTTAGCAATTTCATTTCAACCAATTTAACCATTTTAAGCTTCATAAATCAATCCCAAAACATGATTCCAAATTAAATGAATGTGATAAAAATAAGTTAAAATTTTTTTGGTGAAATATTTTGAATGTAAAAACATATTTCCAATTTCAAATAATTTGATAAATCCTGTAAGAACATCTTGGAATGTTTTTGTTGAAAATATTTCAAAAAGTTTTTAACCAAAATTTTGAGGTAAACTTCCAAAGGTAATTTCAAAGCAAATAAGCTACATTAAATTAATCCAATACCTTTATATTTTATCTAGAGCTAAGCCTAAATAAGAAAAGCCAATACTTGACTGTAATGCTCACTCTCTTCTCTTTGGACAATCCTATAACATGAACAAAAATTTACAATCATATAGTTAGTCCAATCTAATTTATCATAATGCATGATTCAAATATCTAGCTAAAATAAGTTAACACAAGAGCATGCATTAGAAACTTATCATATATATTCATTAACCATAGTATAGCATTCCTATTGACACTTGTAAAAAATATAACATTAAGCACATTGAACATTGATAAAGCAAAAGGACATGCATTGCAATATATTCATTATTTGCTATTTGTCATTTGTCATCATCAAAATTAAATATGTAAATCCATGGGGCTAACAAACTTTTAGGCCACATGGTTTAGGTCTAATAGTTGTTTAAGGGATAGTCAGGAGTGCGGTTTGATAAATGGTATTAGGGTACTCATCAATCGTATACTTCAATTAGTGTAGATCATAAGCAAAGAAATTTGATGGGCCTAACGAGGATCTTAGGCTATTTGAGTGGGGAAATTGTGAAGCTCTACATCAAGCACCATGCTTGATTACTTGGACAATTTGGAGCCCCACTTTGCTAGATTTAAGACTTGATTATGATATATAAGGCCCCATACTTGACTACGTAGACTAGGCTTTTTTAGGCAACATGGTTAAAGCTTGACATTTTGTTATCCTTAGCCCATGTTTTTTTAAATAGAAAAAAGAATTATATTTTGATGATAACAAACAATTTTGGTTAAGTTGATTTAGTTTTATTTCAGTGGATCATTTGTGGATGGCATTGGATTTTTGGTTGAAGACATAGATTCGGCCTTGTTTGGAATAATTTTGTAAAAGTTTAGATTTATTAGAGTTAACTCAAATTTTGTCACTTTATTTTGGAAAGTTTGCTTCACATTTTAATTAATTTTTTTAAAAAAATATACAAAAAATATTCCCATTTTTTCTTAAATGATTTATCATTTTTATTTAGCTTGAAATTCAGTTTTTGGATTGTTGTACGAGGTGTAAAATGGTTTTAATTGGTCTTTAAATGAATTTGCAAAATTTATTTTTTATTCTCCAAGGTTGCTTTTCAAATCGGATCATTTGAACTGATTTTGCAATCATCATCATGAGAATAGGGTAAGTGTTTTTGCCTGGTGATTTGAATTGGGAGTTTACACTTGTTTTTCTAATTTTGATTGTAAGCACCTCATGGCCAACAAAAAGTTCATAGATTTTTGTGATTTGACTCAAATTTTGAACTAGTTTTTGCAATTCAAATCAATGACTTCAAAATCGAGTTTTTGTGATTCTGATCTCAAGAATTTCTAGGCTTACTAGATTTTTGTAGTTTTTGGTGATTAGAATTGAACTTTACACTTTTTTTTTGTGATTCAAATTGAAGCATTCAAATCTAAATGTTTCAATTTTTAAACTTTGAATTCATGATTTTGATCTCAAATTCAAAATTTTCAAATAATGATTAGTTTTTCAATGTGAATTTTCACTTACTATAAATATCTATTTCATAGTTTTCTTAGTGCAAAAGCCTAACTTCAAAGAGGTAAACACTACCAAATTTATCTATTCTTCAATTCTTTATTTCATTTTTGTAAATTTGAGCTAAATTTGAGTGAATCTAATCTTCTAGTATGACGGTCCCAATAAGAATAATTTGAACTTGAGAAAATAAAATGGATCTTACCCTTATCTCATTGGAGATTTGTATACATCAATATCAAAAATTGAAATCTATTGATTGGATATGCAAAGATATGATAGCTAGCAATTATATAGATAATAAAGATAGAGAATTAACAGCAAAAACAATAAAAGTGCAGATAAAGAAAAAGAATTGAACACAGAACTTTTTAAAGTGGTTCAACTTGAATTCAAATCGCAATTCAAATCTACTCCACTTGATCTTTCTTAACCGAAAGGCCTCTGAATTAGAAACAAAAATTATCAAGATTGACAGGCTCTTGAAATGCTAGTCTTTACATCAAAACACAAGAGACTATCAGGTTTCTTACTAACCTAAAAGATTTATAATAGGCTCTTCTAAACCTATACAAGTTTCTAAACCCTAGAAATCTCAAATAAACGAAATAGAATAAAGAATACAATACCAACATTTGAGATAAAAATCTCAAACCAATTATGATAAACTAAAATAGATTTGATCCAGAAGCCTTGTAAAAATTGATGATTATAAGAGCAGATAAAGCTTTTCTCTCAAATAGTAGTTTTTGAACTTAATTGTTATGTAAAAATGTGTGAAAAGAGTATATATATATAGAAGGTAGTTAGGCTAGAATAACTGTCTGTAATAGAAAAATAGTTTTTCAGTTTCTACATCAATGTAACATCAATTATGGTCTATTATTCACTAATGAATCGATGTGAAATCGATGTATAATATATTGTTTGAAGAGTTTAGATTGTTACAACGTCAAAATGGTTATGTTTCCAAACCTTCGATAAGAAATGTTTTTCGATACATCGAAGTGACTTCGATTTGACTATGAAGATTTTAATAGTTCTTTAGTGAATCGATGTCACATCGAAGTATGATGTAAAATTTTTCTTTAAAATGATTTTTCTTACTTCATCAATCAAAAATAATTGGATCAAACACTATTTAAGCTTATTTACATAAGATCTTATTAAAATTAAAATAAATCTTAAACACTAATGTTGAATCTCTTTAGCTTTCTTGAATTAAATACCTTTGAGCTTTCTTTGAACCTAAAAAATAAATTAAAAAAATATTAAAATATATTGTTAGATAATAATTATTTTTTTTCAACATTAAAACTAATGTGTAGCTTAGCGTATTCTAGTCTAGTAATTTTTAAGGCTAACAATCTCCCCCTTTTTTATGTTGAAAAACAATTTTAGATGAGACTCAAAGTGAAAGAGATTTGAGGGAAAATAGATCATCTAAAATAAAACTATATGCTTTTTCTCCCTCTTTTGAAATATCAAAAGATAATTAAGCAAAAAAATTTAAAAAATATCAATGCTCCCCCTCAATTTATGATATTCCTACAAAATAAACTTAGAAAGCTCTGATGCTTAAGTTAGATTTTGCAACAGAATAACAAATAAATCAAATCAAACAAGAATCATATAGCAAAAAGGCATTAGATTTATTCAATTTCTTCAGCATTTAACATTCCTATTTCTCTCCTAATAAATGTAAACCTTTTTTCATCCAAGGGTTTAGTAAAAATATCTGCTAACTGGAAATCAATCTGAGCAAAGTCTATTGAAATATCTCCTTTTTGAATATGATCTCTTAAAAAGTGATGTCTAATTTGGATATGCTTTGTTCTAAAATGCATTACTGGATTTTTAGTTATGTTTATAGCACTGGTATTGTCACATAGTATTGGAATTTTGTGAAACTTCAATCCATAATTTGAAAGTTGTTGTTTCACTCATAAAATCTAAGCATAGCAACTTCTAACAACAATATATTTAGCTCCAATAGTAGATAATGCAACATAGTTTTACATTTTGCAAGACCATGAAACTAATGAATGTCCAATAAATTAACAACTACCACTAGTACTTTTCCTATCAATTTTGCTTCCAGCATAATTAGCACCTGAATATCCTAATAAACTACAACTATTTGACGTAGGATACCACAGTCCTAAATTTTTAGTTCCTACAAAATATCTAAAGATTCTTTTAAGTGCAAATAGGTGTGATTCTTTAGGATTACTTTGATATCTAGCACATACATATACACTAAGCATAATGTCAGGTCTACTAGCAGTTAGATATAGTAGACTACTAATCATTCCTCTAAACAAAATAAGATTTACATTCTTACCATTTGGATCAGCATCTAATTTTAAAGAGGGACTCATAGGAGTTCTATTGATTTGCATTTATCAAACTGAAATTTCTTTAACAGTTCAGTAGTATATTTTTTTTTATATAAGAAAGTACTATTAGATAATTGTTTAATTGGCAGACCAAGGAAAAACGTTAGTTCACCCATCAGTGACATTTCAAATTCATTTTGCATCAATTGTGAAAACTTTTTACACAAATTCTCATCAGTTGACCCAAAAATAATATCATGCACATAAATTTGTAGAAGTAGAATATCTTTACCTTTTTCTAAAATGAACAAAGTATTATCTTCATTTCCCTTTTTAAATTGCTTTTGAATTAAGAACTTGCTAAGCCTATCATACTAAGCTCTAGGTGCTAGTTTTAAACCATAAAGTGCTTTTTGCAATTTATAAACATGTTCTGGGTTTAGAGGGTCTTCAAATCTAGGGGGTTGCTGTACATATATTTCCTCTAAAATGTATCCATTTATGAAAGCACTTTTAACATCCATTTGATAAAGCTTAAAGTTCCTAATACATGTATATGCTAACAGCATTCTAATTGCTTCTAATCTA
>JANHAO010004285.1:0-24573 GCA_026873985.1 Saraca asoca
GTGTGGAAAATAACTGCTTACCCAAAGAAGGATTTATATATATTGTGCTATGAAATGATGTTGGTTTGAGATTGGCACCATAAGTTATTTTTAACTATATGATTGGTGATATTGGATCCATGGGAGGATTCATTGGGGACCTGTGAGTGCATTTGTGAGTATGAATGGACTGGGATGATTGCAAGAGGACCCAGCAGATATGCTGGATGGGTCATGCCTGTGTTGTGATGGTTCCCTCTTGGTGTTTCCTTTGGGATTGCAGATAATGTTATTTAATTGAAACATTACTAAATTTTTAGCACTCTTTATTGATTACTTCCATGTTATGTTTTGTTGAACATATTTTCATAATATCTTATCTTGAGGCTTATTACAATGTTAGTGAGAATTATGTTTCCACTACTTAATGATGGTTTTGGCAACTATAATGAGTTTATGGCTATTGAATTGAACGAGGAAGTTTATTTTCACGTGTATCTAATTTCAAATATGATTTATGATAAATGTTTTTGGTTTTGAGAGGATTATTTACTCATTGAGTTTCTGAGAAACTCACTCCTTTCTTTTCTATATTTTTCAGAGTTAGAAGCCTTTTTAAATGTCTGTCTAGTGCATTGCCTTCCGCGGAGATAAAGGTATAAATTGGTGTTGCGATTTGACAGTTGGATAAGAATGCATATTGCATTATATTTGTAATTGAGTCTTGGATGTCCAATAGGTTATTATTGTCTAATCTGGGTTATTGTTTAGTAGTATGTTGTTATACAGGTCTTGATGGCGTGTTGCCATTTGATGTTGTGTAGGCCTTATGGCCAGGTGTCCAAAATTCAGAGGAAGTTTTGTCGAATTTTCGATAGAAATAATAATAATTATAATTATTTGTTAAGATAATTTATATACATTGGTGTTGTATGTACATGGTCAGGCTTGTAGTAGATTTCCTACGGGTGACCTACTACGCCGTTTACATATTCGGATTTGGGGTGTGACATGAGCATGTTAACAAGTTTCTAGATTTTGATAATTTTGGGAAAGTGTAAAATTTTTCCTTTAAATGTTTGAGTGAGCAATAATCAATTTTTTGGACTATGAAACTTGTTTAAAAAAATTGAGTTTTGAAAACTTGGCAATTTTTTTGAAAATTTTTTAGTTTTTTGCCCGTTACTATAAAAGGATTCATTACAAACATGAATCTTGAGCTCATTTTAATAAAATTTATGTTGAAAATAACTTGAGTTATATAAAAGTTTCATTACTAATTTTTTTCAGTTATTTTTATTAATTAAAAGTTCATTTTTTGAATCAGAATTTGAGTATGTTTTTGAAATTAGATATATTGTGATTTCATTACTAACTTTTTTCAATTACTTTTGTTAATAAAAACTTTAATTTTTAAGGGTTGAGTAAGAAATTAAAGAAGAGAAATCAATCAAAATTGTATCTAAAAAATGGCTAAAAAATATTTTTTTAAATCGAATTGGATGACTTGAGTTGCATAATGAAAGGTTGAAGACAACCTCATTTGCGTGTGGTCCACACATATGCAAGGCATATGTGGTTTAACATTGCTTTCCTGGTAATTTTTTGTGGTGTTCTTACTATTAGTCTCCATTTTCTGAGACAATATTTTAAGATATTTTTCCAAAAAAAATTTTGGAAATAAATATTAATTAATTAATTTTATGCTAATTTTTTGAATAATTAAATGTTGTTATTTTGACACAAAAAATTTTGTCATATGATTCCTACAATTTTAGCTAAAATATGTAATTTTTGTAGAGTTATTTGATGATATTTGGATGTTGATTATTGTGATTAACATAAAATATTATTGTAGGAATTATTTATAACTTATATTATACTATTAAATTTTATGCAATTACGTTCCCTTTCTTTCATGGGATTAGTTACATAAAATTTTGTTAAAATGAAATAGTTTTATGTGATATTCAAGAAAGTATTATATTAATAATATTACATACCTTTCGGTATAGTATCATTAATATAGTTTATTAACAATAATGTAAGGTTAAATATTATGTTCTTAAAATTTTAAATTTTCTTTGGAATTAGGTTTTAAGAATGTCATGTTTAATTCTTGTATTATAATACAAGATTTTAAATATTCTTTTGGTATTAGATCTTATAATGTAATACTGTGAATAATCGCATAATGAATATTTGAGGAAGTTCAGCTTCTTTTACTATGTAATTAACTTTTATAAAAATGCTTAATGGAATGAATTACGAGAACTGGGCAGAGTTATTAAAGTTATATCTAGCAATCATCAATCTTGATTTAGCACTTGGGAAATAAGAATCTGTCGTAAATGTAAATTCAAGTGCTGATTTGAAAGCAAAACATTGAGTGTGTTTAACGATCATGAAGTATACCATGCACAAACAATTAGACAGAGTATTCTTAAATCTGAGAATGCTAAGACTTTTCTTAAATTAATTACTAAAAAATTTGTGAAGTTTGATAAAGTTGAAAAAGGTTGCTACCTCTCATTACTTGAAAAGACTGTATACAATAGTGTTAGTGGAGTATCAGACCATATTCTAAAACTAATCCATTATTATAAAAAGTTGAAGAATGTGTGAATGTCGATTAGGTGAAAGTTACTTAATCCGGTGTGCACTGGAATTGTTACCTGCTGAATTTGATGTTTTGAAAACATCTTATAATACCTAGAAAGGTGAATGGACCATAAATAAACTAATTTCTATTATTGCACAAGCAAAGGATGATAAGAGGAAGGAAAAGGTGAAAATAGTCAACCTAATTTCTCATGGATCGGCTTTAGGGCACTAGAGAGACAACAAAGGAAAATTTTCTCATGATAAGAAAAAGAATAGTGTGAAAAATAACTGTTAGAAACCTAAGAAAGCTCAATTCAAAGGAAATTACAGGTTTTGCAAGAAATATGGGTACAAAAAGGTGGATTGCTTTAAATATAAGAAGTAGCTTGAAAAAGAAAGAAAGGCACTAAGAAACCTAAGGAAGCCAATTGATTGAGAATTGATTGGTCCGCTTGGAAATAATGACAGAGTACAAGTGAAACACATAGGAGAGATTTCTTTATGTTTATTTATTGGACATGTCTTAGAACTTAAAGATGTTGTTTATGTACTCTCTATATGGAAAAACTTGATTTTGGTTATTGCATTGGATTTTGATGGATACTTTTGTTCTTTTGGAAATAGAAAATTTGATTTATTATATAATTCATGTGTTGGTTTTGGCGTGTTATCTAATGGGTTATATAAAATTGATTTGGATCCTGATTTTACAAAATCAATCAATATTGTGATTGGATAGAAGAGAAGTAGAATTGATGAGAGTTCTTCGATGTTGTGACACATGTGGTTGGGCCATTTGTCCATAGAAAAAATACAAATGTTAATAAAGGAAAGGTTCTTGCATGATCTAGATTTTTTAGATTGTGACACCCAAGTAGATTGCATAAAGGGAAAACTTCTTAGTAGAGTTAGAAATGAAAAGAGAAGTAGAAAACAAGATGCTTTGGAGTTGATTCTCACTAACATAAGTGGACCTATCACACCTACTACCCTGGGTGTTTACAGGTACTTGATCATCTTCATAAATAACTACTCAAAATTTGATGATAGAATTACTCACTGAAAAATCTAAGTCACTGGATGCCTTCAAGCCCTTTAAAGCTGGAGTTGAGCTTAAACTAGGAAAAAAGATCAAATGTGCCAAATCTAATATAGGTGGTGAGGACAATGGCAAATATGATGAAATTAGAAGAAATCCTAGTTCATTTGGCAAATATCTACAAGAATGTGGAATCAAAGCCATTTACACCATGTTTGGAACACTGAAATAGAATGGCATATCTAAAGAGAAAAATAGGACACTCAGGGATATGGGAAGATGTATGCTTGCACATTCCTCAAGTGCTAAGTAAGTCGATACCTAAAGACTTTATATGAGCTGTTGATTGGTTAGAAGCTTAGCTTGAGGCACTTTCATGTTTGAGGCTATGAGGTTAAGGTGAAACCATGTATTCCCTCCACAAAAAAACTTAATTCAAGAACACTATCTGGATATTTTATCAAGTATTGAACTAGCTCAAGAGGCAACAAGTTTTATTGTCCTATTTATTCTACTAGAATTGTTGAATCAGACAAAGGTAACTATTTTGAGGATGAGTTGGATAATAGGAGTAAAATACCGCGTATCACAACCTTTTAAGAGGAAAGCATTGTGATTCACTAATACCAAGCATGTTGAGTCATCCTCTATCATCCCACAAGATGATCTTGTGCATTTAGCTGTAGAAGATGTGAAACCGGATAAGTTAATTGATAAAATTCCATTGAGAAGATCTCAAAAAGTTCACAAATCAGTGGCCTCTAATGATTATTTGATTTACTTGCAAGAACATGAATTTAAAGTAATGAGATTTATCCCACTACATTCGCATTAGTTGTGTCCAACCCAAACTCATTAGAATGGATGAGTGCAATGGAAGATGAATTAGTTTCGATGTATAAGAATCAAGTGTGAGATTTAGTTGAGTTACCTATAGATTTCGAGCCAATCGGATATAAATGGGTCTTCAAGACTATTTGATAGAATATTTTTTTCCTAACTAAATAGTAGTGTAAATATAACGTTATTTCATTTGCATGTGGAAAATACTATATATGTTTTGTTTCAACATTGATGTGGAAAAACTTTAAGCAAACATGATATTCAACCATATGCATTTTGTCTTACCCTACTAAGAAAAATTCTTTTACATAATTATATATATAACACAAAAAAGAAAATTGAATTGTTGTAGAATAAAATTACCAAAAATTATAATTGCAATATAAAACTACAATAATATCACAATTGTGAATTGCAATTTAAAATAACCATGGCATCTACTGTTAACAATTTCTTTTAGAATTGATAATACAATTTGCAACTACTTGTCAATTGCAAAGAAAGGTAATTAAAGCTGTTAAAAAATTGATATATCAATCTATAAATGACAAATTTGATCACAATTTCCTTTTTGTTCCTTCAAAACCCATTTGCATTTTAGACTAAGGCTGCTATACAGGACCAAACACCTTCTCTGCAATGCAAATAATAAAAGAAGTAATACAACATAAATACCAATCAAGGGGTCTTGATGATCAAATCCCAAACTGCTAAATTTTCTTGAATGACCAAGTATGCTTCCAAGTTCTTACTGATATGATTATGCTTTGAGAGAGAAAAGAAGATAATTTAGCAAGGAAAAGGTGAGGAAATGAGAGAAAACCTCTAATGAAGGATGGTGTGTATATATGAAGAATAGCTAATGGAAGAAGGAAGGGAGAGAAATGAGTGAAGGAGTGCTAATAAGGTCCCTTAGAAATGGAGAGATCCCTCTTTTGTAGGTGTTCAAAAGTTGAGAGCATGGTTACATCTTAAGTTCATTTTTTAAGAATGGGAGGGATAGTATGCAATAGGACCATTCTTGAGACTCTTATGTGCAAAATTTGTGTGTATGATATGTTTTAAGGGTTTCTCCCATTTTTAAGGATATATGACCATTCAATTTAGGATATATGATGATACATTAATTTATACATAATAGTTATCTATATCATTATAGGCATAGTACTAACTAATATCCTAGATTAGATCTTCCTTATGACCTACCAAACCACATTTTCTATTAACACTCCTAAGGTAGAATGCAAATAAATAAACATCATGCAACATGCCATGACTGTGTGAAAGTCACTGTAGGAACAAATTCTCAAACAACTTCAACACACTCTTCAAAACCTTACCTCCTACTAGAAAATATTATGCTGCCATAAGTCACAAGCCAATAGCTCTCTAGCCAAAATCATATGGTGCATGCTTGCCATTCTTGCAATTATCTTTTCAACAAACTCAAGTCATACTTAGATAAATATACAAGATATTGTGGATTTTGTCACCCATAAAACTAAAATGTTATGCACAACATGTCTGAAGGCAATATAAGCTTATAAATCAAAGCAACCTCACAACCAATCCTTAAAAACACCCTACATAAGTAGCCTCTAATGTTAACAAGTATGAGACAATCGAATAAGGAGAGATACAACTCCTTTTTATTGATATATGTCTCTTTAGATATATTAGAATGTGTAGGGGAGGCACCAAGCCTTCCTAAGACCCCGAGATTAGTGCCAACGAGCCTCAAACAAGTTTCTAACAAGGACTTAATGTACCCCACTGAGTTCACGACAAGCTATCGATACTCTTTCTGAATAGCATTTTTAAGTCAAAGGTCAAATGTTGCAAGTAAGCATATATTTTATTAATGTTAACAGAAATTCCCTACTTTTATAGACAGACAAACCCTTACTATCATCTTCATCTATTGACCACTCATTACCACTCAGCTTCAATGTCATCCTTTTCATTACATCACTATCATAGGCTCATCAGAGCTTTTGCATGGCCAATGAAGCCACCATGCAATCTGTCATCATCGCCTTACATTGCTAGGTTGTTGTCCAAAGTCAAGCAATTGGGTTTTTGGACCATTGGCTATCTTAGATCAGAAGAAATTCCTTACTTTTGTAGAAGGACAAACCCTTACTGTCATCTTTATCTATTAACCACTTGTTACCACTCAGCTTCAACATCATCCCTTTCACTACATCACTGTTGTAGGCTCGTCAAAGCTTTTACATGGCCAATGAAGTGACCATGTAATCTATTGTCATCACCTCACATTGCTAGGTTATTGTCTAAAGTCAAGCGATTTGGTTTTTGGACCATTGGCTATCTTAGATCAGAGATGCAATTCACCAGATGTAACTTGTCACCACCTACTCTAAATGGTTCCAACAAGCATGAATGGGAAATAGGTGTTGGTCATGTTGCTTAATGGTTAGGTTTTCAAACCAAATTTAAAGTAATTACAATTCATCTAAATTTTAGTTCATCTAAGCCAACACTAGAGCATAAGCGAACCTTTGCATGAATGGTTGAGATATTTTACAACTTTTGTAATTTAACATTTGGATTCTAGAGTATAGGGTGGTTTTGATTGATTTTTAGATAATTTTGCATTTATGATTATGCTAGATAATCCTATATTAATTCTAGTTAGTAAGTGACAAGTTTAATTGACCTCTAGTTATGTGTAATTTTCAATTAGTACCAATTTTGGATGGGGGTTAATTTTGCTAGATTTTAAATGGGGTTTATGATACTTCTTGCACACTAATTGTTTAGAAGAAGGTGTTGAAGTGGCAAAATAAAATAAAAACTCTTAGTTAAGAATCTCTTACACAATTAAATGGGCAATGATTATAGTTAAGGATGAGGGCAATGTTTATAATTAAGGATGAAAGCTCATTGTTCATTAGTTGCTTTTGAAATTTCATATTATTGATTATGGATAAGGTTAGATTAAGAAAATAATTTGTTCATATAAAGAATTAGGATTAGATACTATCCCTTAAGGTTTAGCTTATGAAAGTAGATATATATTTTTGGGTAATAACTTATTTTTATAAATGGAAGTAGTGAAACAAATAAATTTGCCTAATAATATGATAGCAGCCTAGGATGATAAGAAAGACAATCTTGGAGCCTAAAACAAGGATTAAAGATCTCAAACATGTCAAGCTAGAAAACTTTAAAACTAAGATCAATGAGTTTAGTCATTGTGAATGGATAGTTTACCTTTTTATCTATGTTGCATGAAAGATTGATTTCTACCATTTTAAAGTATTAAAATTATATTACACTATTATTTCAAACTATTTGAGATTTTTGCTAACTAACATACTAGTAAGTGATCCTTGATGATTTAGTAAACCATATATGTATTAGAGATGTTAGTAATTTGTTTCATGTTAGTAAACCATATATGTATTAGAGATCTTAATATTTTGCAAAAGTTCAAGCTCAAAAGAAAAGGACAATTTGAGGTGTAGATAGATCACTCATGTATAATTGTTCTTTAAGTTATGCACAAGTTTGATTTTGATGGATTTGATTATCAAAATTCATTATCTTACTATTTTTTGGAAATTTGATGTTTGAAGTTATCAAATGAGTTACATAAAGCTATATGGCATTGAAATGTTTAGTAGTTGATCATAACTTGACAAAGTTAAATATCATGAGTATGTATCTTGTTTGTATTTGAAAGAAAATATCATTTATATGTACATGACATGTGAGATCCTTGGGAAGTTTCTTTTAGAAACCCTAATTGCACTTGAAAACTAGTAAAGTATGGCTATTTAACATGTTGGAGAGATAAGAGAAGATTTTCATGGTGGGGAGATAAGGTGTAGTTGGGAGAAAGCATTGAAAGTAAAAAAAAAAAATGATCAAATAGGTTGTTGAAGAAATCATCTTTGGATCCTAACACTAGTTGGAAATCAAGTACTCCTTTATGCTAAATATGTGTTTGAAATTAAATGAATATTTTCCATCTCATTTAAAATGATTTGAACTTGAATGTATAATTCTCTTACATTTCTACATGAAATGTTTATATCTTTTATCCATGTTTTTATGCCATATGTATGAAAATAAGATTAGTTGTTTCCTTTCTTATTCTATTATCTATTTTGTTTTGATGTTCAAAGGAATTCATTACTTTTATTGTAAGAATGCTTTAGTTTGTGACTGGTAGCATTTTTTTATAGATGATATATATTCATATGTATGAGAAATGATAATTTTAACTTTTGACTCTTCAAATGGACATGAATACTAGTAAGTGATCCATTCACTGGGTTTCTTTAAAACTTAATATGTTTTCCTCAAAATTTTGTTTTCAGAGTCTTAAATAACTCTTGTCTTGGCAACTATTCAATTGCAGGATTTAAGCATGCCCCTTGACTTGACAGATTGCTTGATCGAAGATTGAAGACATAGTATTTTGAAGAACATTTTGGCAATTAGGTTGTCATGCATGTATGTAGAGTTGTTATGTTTATGTATTTTAGTGTTTTGTGGTTTGTGATTTATGTGAGATATTATGATATTGGAAAACATGTTGTAAAGGACATATAATCTTAACAAACATAAAAAAATAGAGAATACTATGCTGAAAGTTTTGTAAAAATCTTTTAAAAAGTCTATAAAGATAAGTTTCTTGAAAATTTGGAGCAATTATTTCCTTTAGGCTTTCTTGTGAAGTATCCATAGTAATTTTATTTTATCATGTTTAGTCAAGTTCAAACAAAATGTTTAAGGTATAATATAAGTCCAAGTTAGTTGTGAGGCTTGTAGGGAGACATCTTTGGATAACTTCTCACATCAATCATGTTGCCAAGTTAGGGTATGACAAAGACTCAAATCTAGCCTTATCCTAAGGTACCAAACACCTAGACTTACACCAAGTTACCTTACAATCTGAGATATACAAGTCGAATACTTTAAATAAGTGAAGGATTGCTTGGATGATTTGCAAATGAAGTGAAGCATTGCTTTTATAATGGAGGAGAGGAAACTAATCGTTACTAATAGCCTCCAATGAGCAACTTGATGTCCAAGACAACTTTATGACCAAGTAAAGCATTTGTTAAGTAGCTTGCTTATTCTATTTTGAATTTAAACTTGTATTAAAGTCTTTATCAAGTATCTTGCTTTTTCTATTTTGTGAAGTGTAATCCTTTTCAACTAGTGAAGTAAAAGCAACTTGCCCCTATTTCAAATCACCACTCGCTACACCGTCATCTACAACTCTTCCAACCCAACCTTAGCCCACTACCAATAGCCCCTAGCCATCATAGCTCACCAATGAGTGCAACTTATTTCATACTTTAAACTATTTTGTTGTCTCTGATTTTAGTATAAAGAGGTTATACTTCTCATTGTAATGGAATTTGGTTGTCTAAGTTCAATATATACTGAGTTGAGAGAATCTCTCTTCTTTTCTATCTATATCTTAGGTCCAACCATCCTACGTGGTAATTTTATATTAGAGTTACACCTTAGTAGGATTCTAAACCATCCAAAATAGGTTTCCCTCTTATCAAAACCACTTCTGAGCCAACCAACTTTCTTCTTACATTTAAAATCAACTTTATAAAGTCAAGTCTTTTTTAAAGCATAAGCTTTATCTTTAGATTGGTTGCTCTCTTGTTTTGAAATTTGAAATTTCATTTTTTCCAATAGCTTTTATATAGATTAAGACTTAATATTAAAGTGGCAAAGAAATAATGAGTAATCTACAAGTCTTTTCATTTCAAGTAAAAACACATGGCTTATAAAAGAAGCTTGAATTAGACTTGTTTTTAACAAAAGCAAAGAACACCTAGAATGAAAACTTGATTTTTGCAATGTATAGGTATTCATGAAAGTAATCTTCATCAAAACATGTATAATAAAAGCATATAAAGCATAAGGGGTTACACAAACTTCATGCAAAAAGGACAAAATGAAGATAATTTGCATTAATGGAATCAGATCATAAAGGATAAGCACAATATGGAAGTCATAGCTATAAAAATACTAAGTTCTAAGAAAAAGTGTTAATGGAAAGTTGTAAAGGTAATTAATGTATTGCAATAATGTATATTGGTTGGTTAGAGATTGGGGATTCAAACGAATTAAGCTACTCATGAGCAATTTAAGATCAGCTCATAAAAAGCTCGATTAGAATTTGATTTTAAATGAGTCAAAGTTAGACGAGCCAAGTTTGATTAATGTACAACCAAGCTTGGGTCTCATATTACTTAGCTCAATTTATTCACGAGCCTAAACAAGCCTAATAAGAAAAAGCATATTTTATTTTTATATTATATATAAATAATGTAATACATTAAAAATTCAATTACATTACTAATCGTTAAGGTTGCATGAAGAAGCAGTTGCTTTGGTACAAGTAATGGTTTTCCAATATTTGTTATTTTTTGCAAAGTGCAATTGTTGATATTATATAATAGTTATGTAGGTATTTTGTGATAGACTTGATGATTGTAAAAAAGTCTTATATTAATATGTAAAATGAGATCACAAAATCAGACGTTCGATTTATTTATGAAAGGTAAGTTTTTATATGCTCGAATTTGGATAAAATAGCAAAATACTCATGCAAGGTTGTATAAGCTCTTCTAGGCTCATATTCAATCCAAACTCGAGCTCGAACTCTAAGATTTCAAGTTCAACCAAAAATTTGGGTTAAATAATATATTGCTAGTATAAGTTTTTGTAAACTCATTTAGGCTCGTATTCAAATTAGACTTGAACTTGACCTTAAATTTTTCAGGCTTGATGAGTTTGAGTTTGAACTCAAACTTATTTATTCTTGTTAGTTCAAACTTAAGTATGTAAATGTTTAGCTCAACTCAACTTTTTTGTAACCCTATTAGAGACTCTTTGCTCAAATAGTGCATCAGCTTGGTATTTGTAGAGCTTAAGGCCCTCTATAATGCTCTTCTATGCTCTTAAGTATGATGGTTGTTACCCCTAATTCTGTTAGGTGTTGAATGTGGTAAACTTCATCCAAATAATTGCTAATAACTACCCATCTTTTTAGAACATGTGTTAAATACTTTAGCTCCATCTCTGTGACTGTTCTAATCTGATAAAAAATCTCTCAATTTTTTATTTTGTTAATTTTTCTAATTTTGGAGAGATAAAAATATATTTCATTTTAAAACCCACATTATTTTTACTAAGACCTATCATTTCAATACAAAAAGATATTTCTATATCTATTTAGTGGATCTATTTTGGTTCTGATCTCACTTCCTTCTTCAAAATGTGTAAGAAGATGGCCTAGATAATATCTAATCATGTATCCTTAGCTTGAGCAACAACTTCCCCTTAAAAGTAGGAATTTTGGAATTTAATATTTTTCATGAACTTTTGGCCAAATCAACACTTACTCTTGTAATTGTTAAGTATCTCCAAGCTTCTAAACTGTTCTCCAAGTAATATTAATGCATGCTTGAAGTATATTGGTAAGCATAGTAAATGGGTCAAAGTCCATGGACCGACCTATTTGGCCCATGGACTTTCATAAGACCAAACTGAATGTTAAGTCCATTCGGACTGGATCCATGCAAACCAAACTAACTCATTTCAAAATTCTTGGATCATTCCAAAAAAAGTTAGAGTTCATCCCATTTAAATCCAAATAACATATGATTTAAAAATAATTAAGTTCACCTCACTTCAACCTAATTAAGTTTAATTACACACACACAAAAAAGAATGAAAATCAAATTTTTAAAATTAATTAAGTCCACCTTACTTCAACTCAAATGTCAAATCTAATTATATTTAATTACACAAAAAAAGAATAGAAATCAAATTTTAAAATTATTTTTAAAAAAATTAACTCGAATATTTAAAAAATTTGAAAAACAAGGAAAAAAAAAGCAACTTGCGAATCAATTTAGTTTATCTTTAACACCAGACTAGGTCATAAAAAATTAAGTTCATTTAAAAACAAATCCCTATCTGCTGGTCAATACCACTATCCCGTCCTTTTAACACCCATGCGTATTTTGCGTATCTCTTGCTTTCACATTTAGAATGACGCTGACAAAATACTATTAGTGACTCTGCTGAAGTATTGCTTGAAGTACTACATAATGAAGTTGCTATTTAACGTGCTGCAAAATGCAACTACCAACTTTGCTAAAATGTTGAATTTAACTATTGAACTAGCTATGCAAATTTGAGTGTCATCTGTTTGAAAATAAAAATCTTATATATGAATATGCAAAATTAAATTTTTTATTCATACTAGAAATTTTGCACGGACAATATCTATTTACTTAAAAATAACATATAAAAGAAATTAAAATAGATCAAATTGTACAAATGGATCTCATTTTTTGTTTAAGGGAAAATTACACTTATTTTTTTTTAAGTTTATTTTTAATTACTATTGACGGTGAAATGCGATTAACCAAAAAGTTCAGTAAACCCCAAACTGCAATCTGATGAGTGAACAGAGAGAGACAGAGAGAGAGGAAGAACAAGGAGAGGAGACACCATGAATTTTTTAACATGATTTGACTAAAATCAATTACTGATTCCCACGTCCACAATGGTTTTATTTCTACAGAATATTGTATTTGTTTTATACAAACTTGTATAATGATTCTTTATATTTTTCAGAAAGTCCTCTTAGAATCGGTCCCCCCTTTTATAATGAGTCCAACCCCTATTTATATTTGCTGGGGCGTAGTCTAAAAAGGGAAAAATAATAATTTGACTACAAGTTAATTTCTGCAAGTTGGCATCTATATGTTGGCCATGCAAGTTAGTCCTGTCTTGGGTTTAACCACAGTAAACTTTCTGGAAAACGACTGAGGTGGCTTGTTTCATTCTGCAAGCTAGAGCTTGTTGTCAATCGACCTGAGGTTGCTATGAGCATTGTTGCCCAGTGACCTGAGCTTGTATTTAGGCATCCTGATGCCTTAGTTCAGCAACTTCAAGCTAGTTTAAGTTGGATCCGAACTAGTTAGACTTGTCTATTAGGCTTTTACCAGCCCATTTGCATGGTTCTAAAAATACCCATAACAATTACACTCTCACCTTTCTATTTTAAAAAATATATGTATTTATATTCCTTGTTTTTCTACGATGAAGGAGGTGAGTATAGGTTTAAGGAGAATAAAAGGGAAACGAGTGTATATGAAAAAAGGGAGATGAATGTATATTTATGAAAATAAAAGGATGTTAGAGTAATGAGATAAAATCTCAAAGGAGGTTGCCTTTAGGCTAAAATGCATTTTTAATCCCCTAACTCTCACATAAGTTTCATTTTTGTCCTTTTACAATTATTTTAAACAATTTTATTTCTTAACTTTTGAAAAGCACACAATATCAATCATAATGCTACATCTAGTTTACTAATGAAAATTTTTACATGAGTCATAATTTAGTGTTCTAATTGATATAAAATAAATTTTAGATGCCTAATGCAGTATAATTTTTCCTCTAAAAAAATAAATTTACTTTATTTTATATTTTCTAAAAGTGTATTTCTATTATACTAAGACTAAAAGATAAAGTATACAATGCTTATAGTTACGTGACTAAGCCTTATTTAATTTTATTTTGTAGATGCAATATCAACAATTTATATATTTATATATTTTAACACAGCCTATTTAGTTGGTAAATTTATTATGTTTTTTTTCCATTTAACCACCTTTTAAAATAAATTTAATTTGAAAAATCACATTAATTTTCTATATTTTCATTACTTTTTTTTTGGACAACAGTAGCATTAATCTAATTCTTTCTTCTTAACTATCATTATAATCTCTTTTCCCAAACTTGTAGTTGTAACCTCCCTTCACCTAAGGTTCCAAAAAGGCTTGTAAGAAAAATTGTTGTCCTTCATTATAAAATTGCATCTTCTCGGTTAAAATTTCATTTTAAAAAGTTATAAAGGGACTTTTATGTTCATAGTTCTTTGATCCCATGTTGCTAGTTATTTTTCTTGTGATTTTGTTTGCCTTTGCCTTTTATTGTTGCTAGTTTTTGTTTGTTGTTTTCTTTTTAATGGCTAAAAAATTTAAGATTCTTCCAATTCCTTGGTCTTAGTACTTTTAGTAATAAAATTTTCTTATCCTCTACCATTATTTGTTTAAGCTCTGTTATCAACAAGAAAGGGTAACCAATTTTTTTATGGACTAAAGACATACTTTGAAATCCGCCATGGAAGAAAAACCAGAGCTTGAGGTAGGTTATAATTGTAATTCAATTTCTCATAATAATAATATTTTATAATATTTGATAGAAATTAAATTAGATATTCATAGATACTTTCCAGAGTAATGTTGACAGTGAAAACTAGTCAAGAGGAAAAGTTTAGTGAAAACCCAAACTACAAGTTGTAAGTGTGTGTGTATGAGAAAGGAAGAGATAGGAGAAGAAAGAGAATAATGAACACCAGAAGCTTTTTATCATAGTTCAGCTAAAGTCAGTGTAACCCCTACGTCCACGGTGGTTTTATATTAGCTTTGTGCGATGGTTTCTCTATTTTGTTCAATAGAGTTACAATATAAAAGCTCTCTCACTATTTTATCAAGGTTTCTGCATGTATTTTCACTTACTTTTCACAATGATCTATCCCCCTATTTATAGAAGCATGGAGGTGTGCAAGTGTAATTTGATAAATAGCAAAACTATCATTTCTGCCGCTGTGGGCAATTAATGCTTGGCATTTCACTGTCAGATTTTGGAGACTGATGTATCCATTTTGGGGGCTGACTTGTCGATTAAGAGAATATGCCCCTAGGTGTTGACTAAACCTTGGCATTCTATACCCAATACTTGAGGCAGCTTGCTCAGTAGTCCATGCTCATGTTAGGTGATCTGCTGGCTACAAGGGTTGGTCTCGCACTGGAGCCCGATTGGAATAAGTTCACTGGCAGGTGATTGGGGTAGCATACTTCACTGGGCAAATTGGAATCTGTCCTCAATGAGTTAGGATCTCTGTCTCGGTCTCGTCCTGTGCTCTGGGCTCGTAGCTGGCGAACTGATACCTTTGCCAAGTGACCTCAATTTTTTTGGTGGTCTAGGCTCTTTCTGGTTAGACTTGTCTCTTATTGGGCTTCAGCTAACCCATTTTGCATTGTTCAAAAATACTCATAACATTAGCCCCCCAACTCTCAGTTCGCTTTGTAGACTAGAAGTTATAGTTTACTGGCAAAGTCCTTGCTCACAATCTGCAGTGTTGTCAAGTCTACCTAAAGTCTACCATATAATCAAAGTCTTTCCTTATAGCCTGCTGCATTGTCATTTTAGGTTTCAATCTATCATTTCATCTGCATCAGGCCATACTTCCTACTATATGTGTTTTACAGCTGTTGGCACAGTGGTCTTGCTTTCTTCTGGACCGTTCGATCAAGATTAGCTGGGTATCTTTTGGATTTTTCAATGAAACCAAGCTAGTCTATATAAGGCATGAGAAACCCCCTTCCTTGCTTCACAGAATAACCAAATGGGTATATTGACTGAGCCCCCCATAGTTCTGAAGTTCTGGCCTTCGACAAAATACTCTGAGACATATATGGTCTACTGTATGAGATTGCGAGGCATAAATGACCTACTGCATGTGGTTCCCATGGAGAACTCCTCCTTAAGGACTCTGGGAATTCGTTCATAACCTCCTCATGGTGTTAACAAGTTTAGCTCCTCCTTTTTTGCTCTTTTGTCTTCTAGCGAGCTAACCATTCAATTTTTATAAGTGCCCAGGAGTTGCAAGGATATAGAATGAGCTTTCAGCTTGGGAAGAGGACAAGAAAAAGGAGCTGGAACAATTTGACTCACTTGCTGACCCTATGGCTTATTGGGATTCAGCCTTTCTAGTTATGTTCCTTTGCCTCCTTGCACAGTGGCGTTAGGTGTCTCCAGGCCTCCAAGTAGCTTGATGAAACTGAAGGATGCTTTCCTTGCTCAGGAGAACTAGGGGAATTTGAGCTGCCACCATGCATGGCTCAAATGTCATTTCTCCCACTCCAAGTGCCTTGGGGTGTTTAAGTTGGACAAACCACCGCCCCGAGTGGCAATTGAGGAAGGGTTGGAGTAGTTCAGCTTGCCTGCTAATAGTCTATTGTAGGTTTGCTTAGATTTGTAGGTTTTGGCTCTTAAAAGCCCTATTCCTCCTGCTCATTATGACCGCAGGCTTATTCTATTCTTTGTACTTTGAATGTTTCATGTGTAATCTCACCTTGTTGAAAGAGGTTTTGTAATGAAGCTTTGTGTTTTATTTGTTGTCTTTCCTAAGCACATCATATTAACGATTTAATAGGTCGTAGTCGATAACATGAATAAGTCCCTGCAAACTATAACTTGGTAAACATTAGATAAAATGAGTGCTTGATTGTTCAATTGACCTCAGACAATATAGATAAAATTTATATAAATGGGCTTGGGCTAATAAATCATGACGTAAAAGGATATGTGCCCTGTTGGGTGACAATCGATCACATTAGCCCATCATGAATGGTAGCGAACTCAAGCACCAAAGTGTCTCTACTGGTGATGAATTTGAGCACTGGAATGCCCAAGCTGGTAGCAAGTTTGAACACTAGAGTGCTTGAGTAGGTCACACGGATGTACCTTAATCTGCGTAAGAGTTTGGTGCCTAGGAAAGTTGCATGGATGCACCTCAGTTAGCACTTCTTGGAGTGAGGTCTCAGTGGGTCGCACAGATATGCCCTGGTCTGTGCAAGAGTTTGGTGCTCACCTTAGCTACACTTCTTGGATGCAGAGTGTCGATAGGTTGCACAAATTCACCATAGTCTACATAAGAGTTTTGGTGTTCACCTCAACTAGCACTTCTTGGATGCGAAGTATCGGTGGTCGCACGAATACGCCCTGGTTCATATAAGAGTTTGGTGTTTGCCTCAGCTAGCACTTCTTAGATGCGGAGTTTTAGTGGGTCACACAGATGCGCCCTGGTCTACGCAAGAGTTTGGTGCTCACTTCAGCTTGCACTTCTTGCATTCGAAGTGCCGGAGGGTTGCACGAATGCACCTTAGTCCGTGCAAGCGTTTAGTGTTTGCCTTAGCTAGCACTTCTTGGATGTGGTGTTTCAGTGGGTTGCACGGATGCATCCTAGTCTGCACAAGAGTTTAGTGTTCACCTCAACTAGCATTTCTTGGACACGGAGTCTTAGTAGGTCACATGGATGCTCCCTGGTCCACGCAAGAGATTGGTGTTTGCCTCAGCTAGCACTTCTTGGGTACAGAGTATCGATGGGTCACACGGATGTGCCCTGGTCCACACAAGAGTTTGGTGCTTGCCTCAGCTAGCACTTCTTGGACACAAAGTATTAGTAGGTCACATGGATTTACCCTGGTCCACGCAAGAGTTTGGTGTTCACCTTAACTAGCATGGGTTACATGGATGCGCCCTAGTCCGTGCAAGAGGTTGGTGCTTACCTCAACTAGCACTTCTTGGATGCGGAGTATTAATAGGTCACACGGATGCACCCCAGTCCATGCAAGAGTTTAGTGTTCACCTCAGCTAGCACTTCTTGGATGCGGAATTTTGATAGGTCGCATGGGCGCACCCTAGTCCACACAAGAGTTTGGTGTTCGCCTCAGCTAGCATTTCTTAGACACAGAGTTTTAGTAGGTCACATAAATATGCCCTAGTCCATGCAAGAGTTTGGTGCTCGCCTTAGCTAGCACTTCTTGTACGCTAAGTGAGTCAGTGGCTGTAGCTCGTTGCTCGTGATATGTGATCTCATAGTCTATCTGGCATGCTTTGACTCACTTTATTTGTGACTCTTGGATTTCTGCTACTATCTCGTGTAATCATTTATACCTCGATAAGTGTCTTTGCCAAGCTAGCAATAACTCACAATTGGCATTCAGCAAACTGTCAGATTATGGGTATTTGATGAGTTCCCAAACCCAATAGTGAGTCTTCATATGATATAAATTGAGGAGAACTCATTTCCCTCTTTTATTTATCATTTGAAACTTAAAGCTATCTAACTCTCCTTCTTCACCTTCTCCATGGAGCCAACATTCGGTCGTTTTTGTCCGCTACTGTCGATATTGTTCCGGCCTTCCAAGTTCATGATTCAAGTTCTACCCTCCAAAAACCAATTTTGCACACTTCTTAGACCTCCTTCTTCGATTGAAACGATGAGTTCTCTTTCATTAACCTGTAATTTCTTTATGTTGTTTTATAGTTTATAGGAGGCTTGTTTGCATACAGTTGGAAAATCTAAAATGTTGGTTAAAGCTAATTACTTATGCATTTTCTTATGTTTGGTCTGTCTCTCTTATCTGATTTGTCAACAACCTTTAGAGTTTTTGATTGCCATTTCGAATTCGTCATTAATTTTCTAGGTTTTAGCATCCTAACAGTTGAGTTTCCCTTAACTTCTAGAGTTTGGGCCTTGGATATGGTGACCTAAGGCATATGTGTTGCCTACCGTATAGGAAATTGCTAATCTTAGTTTTCTCGGTGCGATCTACCTTTAGCAAGCTGACCATCTTTTCTTTCTTATGTAGATGGTAGTTCATAAATGCAAAGGTCACCAAATAGGAAGTGATGAAGAACCCGACTCCCCAACACAGATTGTAGAGCTAGTGCGACATAGTAGCGAAGCGACCTCAAAGAGTGGTAAGGTCGTTGGAGAGTTTAGCACTTGTCCAAACCCCATTGGGGGCCCGGAGGCCACCACCAGTCAGCGACTTTTAGATCGCCCAACATTCAATTTACATGTTTCAATAATCCGCTTTTGTGAGCTCCAAATCGTGATCCAAACATTTCAGCTCCCCCAAGAATGTCGCATCATAAAGCCCTCCCTAAATGATTACACTGCTTACCTACCCCAGGGGTTTATTGCCATTAGTCACCAACACCTCGCCACTGGGTTTAGGTTCCTAGTGCACCCATACATTGTTAATTTTCTAAATAAAATCAAACTTTACCCGTTCTAGCTTACCTAAACTCCTATGCCCAGCTCACCTCCTTGGCCCTGATATACCTGAGGAACAATCTCCCACCACCACTGATCGAGGTTCTTTGCTACCTGTACAGCATCAAGAGTGTGGGCTTGCTAGATGGGATTTACTATCTGTCAGCTTGACTGACCAAGAAGAAGGAAATCTTGTCATAGGGAGATGCCAAAGCCAAGTCCAACATGGGAAATTATAAAACCTATTAGTTTTATGTATCCTATCCATCCCTGTGCGACTTTTAAAATTTTGGTTTCGTCCTTACTCTTGGTGAGCGAGCTGAGGATGTGCAAGTTTGATAACTTATTCACGTTTGTTTTTCTAGTTCTAACTTTGTCTCATTTTGCAAATAGGACTGGCAAGAAGCTAACCTTTAAGGCTACAGAGCTTGGGTTTTTAGATCAATTCATTGTTTTGGATGATCTCTAGAATAACTTCTGCTTTGACAAGAGCCTTTTGTGCTCCCACAAGCTTGCTCCAATTGTAGGAACTGAGCTCACTAGGGAGATAGGAGTTCATTGGGTTAAGGAGGTCAGTCCAGGGAATTTTGAGAATTATGAAAATATAATGAAGCTTATCCTCAGGAGGCCGCCATCCGATCTCAATGAGGAGACCCCATCGACTCTTGACGCTGATGTCCTCCCTACTATTGAAAGCTAACCTTCGACTTTTGCAGTAATACCCTTGCAGGAGCTGGTTTCTCCCTCACACCCTGAGGTGGTTGCTACAGTTGGGATCACTTCCCCCTCTAAGCAGATCACCAAAAATGAAAGAGGGACAAGGGGAAGAAAGCTATTACAGCCCAAAAGTGAGCTTCGCTAGAGGTCAAGGGTGAAGAACAGCCTACTGAACTTGGCTCAAGGATGGAGGAATACATGGATTGCCTCCTAAATGATGACAGTGTGATCTTGGGGCCCTACAAGAAGGCCAATGTGTTGGAGTCCGAAGACTACTCACTTGAGGGATTGGCGGACTATTTATCTCATCATAGCCTACTGGTAAGTTTGGTCTTTTTACCCTAATTCTTCTGCCCTTTTTGTAATGTAACTTGACCATTTTGTTCTTTAGAACTCGTTGACACTGATAAAGCTACAGAAGGAGCTCCGAGCTCAAGCTAAGGAGAAGGCAAGTCTGGTGGATGATCTAGCCATGTCACTGCTGGGGTATTAGAATTGAGGGAGAAGACCAAGGATGCTGAGGTTGCCTTGTCTCATGAGGTGGCAGATCGTGAAGCCATTGCGTTGAACCTATGTAGAACAGTTAACAACCTGACAAAAGCGAGGATTAACCTAGACTTGGCTCTTTCACAGGCTGAACTTGTTGTAAAGCAAGCCGAAATAGCATATCAGCGAGCAGGGGCAGCGAAGTAATGGACGAGAGTAACGGAGTAATAAGTCGAAGATGCTGTGAAAGAGCTCAAGGTGGCTAGGGAGGAGGCTGCTAAGGTTAAAGCAGAGACGACCTTACTAGTTATGGCAGTGACAAAGAAGGTGAAATCTGAAACCAGCTCCTCTTTCTTTTACATCTTGTGGGAGTAATATCCAGCGATTAAGTTCTTCTTTTTCATACAAAAGGCCCTTAAGGCTGCTGAGCATTTCAAGAAGAGGGCTGCTAAAGCTAGATCTTCAAAAAAATATGGAAAGTCTGCAGCTAAAGCTTCTCCTACCAAGGATGCTACTGAAAAAGAGGGCGGTTCACAGATCAATGGATTCGTTGGTGACCAAATGGTGGACAACCCTACTGCTCTTCCTACTGACCCTTTGCCCCTAGAAGGCCCAGTTCATGAAGACTCCATACCTCAGGCTATGACATTTTGTAGCTTTGTATTTCCTTTCTTGAACTTTGTATTGAACCTCAGACTTTGTATAGATTCATTTTGTCAAAAAGAATTTTGAATGAACTTCCGCAATATTCTTACTTTATTTTCTCTCAGTCTCTATGTACTTGAATGCCTGATATGCATAACTTGGTGAATTTATGCAAAAATAAATGCCCAATGGGTTGCACTTCAACTAAAACCCTTTGTTTGTTAGATAACTTACTTCTCATGTAAGACTTTATTGAGATTTTATTCAGAAACAATCAAATACATGCATAAAAATTCAAAGAATCACTCAAATACTTTCACTTATTTCTGAATAATTTTTTACAAAATTGGGGTCCTTATTGGTAGTAAAGATGGAGATGCTCCGCGTTCCAAGCTCGAGGAAATTCTACCCCATTCATATCTTCCAAGTGATAAGCCCCAATGCCAATGACTCTTTTAATGAAATACGAACCTTCCCAGTTCAGTCCTAGGGTCCCCTTATTAGCTTTGCGAGCTCTAGGGAGAATAAGGCATAGAACGAGATCACCAAGTTTGTAGTTTCGAGCTCGAACCTTTTGGTTATAGTACCTCACAACCCGTTGCTGGTAGGTCATGATCCTAAGGCGAGTTCTTTCCCTTGTCTCTTCTATTAGATCGAGATTCACAGCGAGTAGTTGGTTGTTATCATCTAGATCAAAAGTCATTCTTCGTTTTGATTCCACTTCAAGTTCTACTGGAATCATTGTCTCGAATCCATATACCATCAAGAAAGGAGTTTCTCCTGTGGTGCTATAGACTATGGTTCTATAAGCCTAAAGTACCTTTAGTAACTCATCTACCTATACTCCCTTCTTGGCCTCCAACCTCTTCTTCAAGATCTATTTGATGATCTTGTTAATAGCTTCAACTTGTTCGTTGGCCTGTGGATGTCTATAGCCAAGAAGCTCTTTGTGATTTTGAGTTCATTATAGAACTTGATGAATTGCTCACTATTGGACTAGGTCCCATAATCAGTTACAATTTATTGGGGACTCCAGATCTGTAAATAGTGTTATTCCATACGAATTTTTCAATCTTTACAGAAGAAATCTCTATGAGCTCCTTTGCCTCTACCGACTTGGTGAAATAATCCATAACTATGACTGCATGTTTATAGTTTCCGCAAGCTATTGGGAATGGTCCAATTAGGTCCATGCCCCAGATCACAAAAAGCCATAGACTAACCATTTACTACAAGTAGGCTAGCGAGGCTCGTGGGATATTCTTAAATCTTTGGCATTTGTTGCACTTCTTAACAAGATCAACAGCGTATTGATTCATCATGGGCCAATAGAATCCCTGTCGAAGAGCCTTTTAAGCTAGAGACAGCCCCCCAGTATGATTTTCACAATGGCTGGCATGAATTTCATTCAGGACGATGTCATAGTTTTGGCCATCAATGCATCCTAGGAGTGAAGTCAAGAACCCTCTTTTGTACAACACATCATCATAAATGCAAAATCTAGCCGCTCGAGCTCACATTCGCCATGCCTTGAGCTTATTCTCTGACAATCTATTGTTCTGCAAGTAGTCGATGATTGGGCCCATCCATGAGTCCTAGGCCATGGCAATTGCCATAATAGTATCTCTTTCTTCTATATTCGGGGATGAAAGGAATTCTACTAGGAGCGCCCTTAGGAAGTCTACGTCTTCAGTCGTAGCGAGGTGAGCCAAAGCATCAGCATGTGTGTTTTAAGGTTGCAATATCTAGTTGACTTCATATTGTTGAAAAGAGTTTAATAATTCTTGGACTTTTTGGAGGTAAACAATCATTTTTGACCCTCAAGTTTAGTACTCTCCCTGCACATGGCAAACAACAAGCTAGGAGTCACTAAAGATCTTCAACCTTTCAACTTGTACCTTTCTCACCAATCATAGTCCAGCTAATAATGCTTCATATTCAACCTCGTTATTCATGGCTTGGAAGCTGAACCTTAATACGTAGAGGATCTTATGCCCTTCATGACTAACAAGAAGCACCTTGCCCCAGCCTTTTGTTCACTTGATGACCCGTCATCATACAATTCCTACCATGGAGCTTTTAAGGTCTCTACTTCCTCTTGTATGGGTCTGGTAAACTCTACAATGAAGTCTGCTAGAGCTTACCCCTTGATTGCCGATCTTGGCTTATATTTGATATTGAACTAGGCCAGCTCAATTGCCCATTTGAGTAATTGACCCGAAGCATCCATCTTTTATAAAACTTGTCTTAGAGGGAACTATATAAGCACTTCTATGCTATGTGCTTGAAAATAGGGTTGCAGCTTTCTTGATGTAATTACCAAGCAGTAAGCAAGTTTCTCCATAGATGAATATCTTGTCTCAGTGTCTAGCAATCTCTTGCTCACGTAATAGATAGGGAACTGAGCTCTACCTTCCTCTGGCATCAGAGTCGCACTGAGGGCATACTGGGATACTCCTAAGTAGATGATTAGCTTCTCGCCCTCATTTGGTTTGGACAAGAGTGGAGCTCGTTCGAGATATTCTTTGATCTGTTGGAAGGTGACCTCGCATTGTTGTGTCCATTCAAACTTCTTTGCTTTCCTCAAGATATCAAAGAAGGGAACACATTTATCTGTCACCTTAGAGATGAATCTATTAAGCCCTGCGACCTAGCCATTTAAGCTCTGGATGTCCTTAACTCCAGTGGGGGATCTCATGTCAAGGAGGGCTCTAATCTTCTTAGGATTTGCTTCAATCCCCCTACTGTTTACCATGAAGCCAAGGAATTTTCCTAAAGTGACCCCGAATGCACATTTATGCAGGTTCAATTTCATTCGATACTTCCTCATGATTTGAAACATTTCCCCTAGGTTACAGACATGGTTGGCAACCTGCTCAGATTTCACTAACATATCATCTACATACACCTCCATCATTTTTCCAATTTGATCTTTGAACATTGAATTTACCAACTACTGATAAGTTACTCTCACATTCTTTAGCCCAAAGGGCATGACTTTGTAGTAGTACAATCTGCGATCAGTAATGAATAAGGTGTGCTCTTCATCTTGTGTGGCCATAGGGATCTGGTTGTATCCCGAGTAAGCATCCATAAAGCTAAGGAGTTAATACCCTACCATTACATCCACTGTTAGTCTGGATGGGTGCCCTAGACTAATTTGATTGAGTTCTATTGCATCCTGGACTATACATTATGTGAAATTGGACATAAAGGTTGTACATTCATCTTATATTGCATTCATCTTGTATTGCATACGTAAGATGAAGTTCGTGGTGAGAAGTTATCTCATTCAGTCAATTCCATACAGGGTTATGGGATGGTGAGAGTG
>JANHAO010004286.1:0-24480 GCA_026873985.1 Saraca asoca
CATCCTACATGAAAAATACAAACCAAGAGCAGTATCTAGGACAAAACATGAAATCAAAGCAAAAACACTAAGAAAACATAAAATATTATTAACAAAATGAATTAAAGCTATCTTATTTTCATGCACTTTTTCCCATTTATCATGCGTAGGGGCTCATCCTGGAACAATTGCCAGCTTTTGAGTTGAGGTGCCGAGACTCATCTCGAAATAATTGCCAACCTTTGAGCTGAGGCACCGAGGCTCATCCCAGAAATTCATTATCCAACCACAACTGGTTGAGGCATGGAGACGCTCAAAATACACTCACAATTCCAGTAGAGTTGCGGGCTCGCTAGGGTGTGGAGACGCCAAGACAAATTCAATTGCCTAAGCAATGAAATCGCTATGGCACGGTTCGTCAGTCGTAACTCTCACGTGACTCAATGACCTATAACTCTCGTGCAAAATATCGCTCGTAGTTTGCATACGGCACATTGTTTCCAAAGCTCATACACTTTCCTGCAGGACGTAGCTATCACACGACTTGCCAGGACTATTTTCTTATTACAGTCCAAGGGACTCAAGGCTCTCATATTCATTGAAGTATGACCAATTGGTTGTCTAAGCATTTCATTCAGCTATGATTTACCAAAAATCTATGCTACTGTCAATATTAAAGTAAAACATTTAGTAATGGAAAAAAAGTTTATTCATTAAAAAGTCTCAACGAGGTACATTTACATCAGGGGAATCAAAATATAAATCAAGTCTAGCCTAAACACTGGAAGAAAGATTGGCACCCCAGAGAAGGGCCCTATTCAGCAAAAAGCTCGGTGAGCACTCTTGATTTCAACTCTTTTCCTTACTGCCCTCCTTGGTTCAGATCTCCCTTCCAGCTCTTCACTTAGCCCTGATAGTTTGAAGAAGACAAGCCTGAGTAGCTGGAAAGAAGCAACCCCTCGACATCACCAGGAGGAAATAAGCCAAGATCTATGCAAGATCTTCCTACATCCTCGAGAAAGGATTGCCTTTAAAGATCATTATGTAGCAGACCATACACATCTCACTGGAAAGGCCAACCATCAGAAGAATGGATGGCTCATCTGAAGTTTCCATTAATTCATTCAATGGGAAGAAGGAAAAGTTCTCCACGCTTTAAATAAGAATGGAATAATCCTCATTGAAAAGTCTGAAAGGTAACTCCTAACCACTTCCTTTAAATGATTCAAAAAAAATGAGACAAATTTATCTGTGGCAGTAAGACATGTATAGCATGAGGTATGGCCTGGATTAGATGAAACAATAGGCTGACTGAAGACTCTGACTGCATGATAACCCATAAGGGAGGCCTTTTGCCAGAGAAATTGTTCAACTCCCAGCTCACGAAGCGAGCTGAGAGTTGGGGGGCTTATATTATAAGCATTTCCCAGTTCTGTAAAATGAGCTAATGAAGACCCAAACCAAAAGAGAAAAGTCTCAGCTTGCTAAGGGACAAGGCCCGACCTGAATAGCTCACTACATGTAAGCTCACGTTGCCAAGCAAAGATCATCCTCACTAAAGGTAAGCAGCGATCCCGAGCCTGGAGTTTTGGCTCGCAAGATGAAGCACTTCACCTGGATGAGAAGTTCAACAAGACAAAGCAATAGACAGGCCCAGATCAAATCTCAAATCAAGCAAATATATGGGGCCCACCCACAGAAAGCAATCTGCAAGAGTCAAATTGCAGGATGTAAATTGTCTTGTATATTTAATATTTGATGTAACAGAATTATAACTTGTAATCATTACATTTAGTCCTCTCTCCTCTATAAATAAGGGGGAGAAACTCATTGTAAGAAGAGGCTAAGATTGCCATACCAAAAGCCCTATAGAAATTCTTTTAGATCAATGCATTACCGTGACCATAGGGATCGGTGCTGCCCAATTTTGGCCAAATCACGTTAAAAATAATATTCACTCTCCACTCTTCCTCTTCATTCTCTCAGCTCTTCATCCTAATCGACCAAAAATCAGTTTGAGTCCATAAAAATCCTTTCCATTGATTGAAGTTTGGTCCAGAACCAGATTTCACCGTCAACAGTTTTTATCTTGTCTTCTGTTTCTATCTTTAAGATTGTAAAACAAGTTCTCTTAGTCAGGGTGGTGTCAAGTGATGCTTGATGAGATGATAGCCTTAGATACCAATAATACGTGGGATCTGGTTCCTTTACCTCCAGGAAAATCTTCTATTGGATGTCTTTGGATATGCACTATCAAGGTTGGTCTTGATAGGAAAATAGATTGTTTAAAAGTTTGACTCTTTACTAAAGGCTACACTAAAATTTTTGGGCTTAACTATAGTAACATTTTCTCTCTTGTTGCCAAGATTTCATCAATTTGTCTATTTTTGTCTGTTGTTACCATTAATCATAAGATTTTACATTAGCTGGATATCAAAAATGCATTTTTATGTAGGGACCTTGAAGAAGAAGTATACATCGAGCATCCATTGGGGTTGTTGCTCATGGGGAGATTGATCTAGTTTACAAATTGAGGAAATCTCTATATGGCCTTAAATAATCTCGACAAGCCTGGTTTGGAAGGTTTAACAAAGTTATTCAAACAAATCTCTCTCTCTCTCTCTCTCTTATCATCATTCATCTATTTCTTAATCCATATATCTCATTATTATGTGAATGATATAGTTATTATAAGAAGTGATCGAGATGCAATTGATCGACTTAAGCAACATTGATTTCATCATTTCCAAACAAAGGACTTGGAAAAAACTTCAATATTTTTCTTAGCATTAAGGTGGCTTAATCCCATTCTAGCATTTCTATTTCCAACGAAAATATGCTCTTGATATTTTAAACTAGACATGCATGATCGACTCTAAACCTATAGACACTCTTATGAATCCTAATGCCAAACCTAATGCCAAACTTCTATTAGATCAAGGCGAACCTTTTTCAAATCCAGGAAGATATTGCATGCTCAATCCCATTCCTCTACTATGAATGTGGTGAATCAATTCCTTAACTCACCATGTGACATTCATTGGAATGTAGTGCTTGAAATTCTTGGATACATTAAAGGAAATCCAAGCAAAGGTTTGTTATATGATAATAAAGGGCACACTTGGATTGTTGACTACTTTGATGTTGATTGGGTAGGTTCTTCGAGTGAATAGCACTCTATATCAGGTTATTATATTCTTATTTGAGGTAATCTAATTTTTTCGAAAAGTAAGAAACAATATGTTGTAACAAGATTGAGTGCAAGATTGAGTGCAGAAGCAAAATATTGAAATGTCACAAGTGAACTCAGAGGGTTGAAACAATCAAGCTAAAACTTTGAACCTGGGCCCATGAAGTTCGTGTGTTGACAATGAAGCAACATTGCACATTGCATCTAATTTTGTTTTTTATGACAAAACAGCTTATATTGAAATTGATTGTCATTTCATCAAGAAGGAAGCCGTTGCAAAAGAAATCAATATCATGTTTGTTAGCTTATATGCTCACAAAAGCCCTCTGACACGCAAGAATAAATTACTTATGTCATAAACTTAGTGCATATGACATATATACTCCAACTTGAAAAAGATATGAAAAATGTCATATATATTAGGACATTATCTTAGATTATATATCTTAAAAAGCTATCTTAAATTGACTGACATATATACTCCAACTTGATGAAGAACTTTTATATATTAGGATGTCATCTTAATGTATATATTAGAAAGTTATCTTAAATTGACTAATTATAGAGATTTCTAATTACAATTTCCTTCCTAGACTAGAATCAAGAATAATTAACTGATTGTATTTCTTCTATGAATAGACACTCTTGGCTAAAACAATTTGCTTGCTCAAACCTTTCCCAGTATCAGTTTCTCTTATTTCAACTAATTGAATGCTAAGCCTACCAAGTAGATGGTTCAAACCAACATTCCATTAAAATGTAAGCAGTCTAAGTTTCTAGACGAACTGCCTCTTTCAATAACAGCATGGAGTTCCATTGCAAAATAATGAACAAAATAAAAAGAGAAACTAAAAAAACTAATAATTGAACCACTTCATCTGATGCGCAGGAAAAAGGAATAATTTGACTGCCATATAAAGCACTAATGTGGGAAAAATGTTCACAACAGAAGCCAAAGAATCCCACGAACAGATAGCTTAAATTAAATAAATGCACAAGGAAGCATATACTGTACATAAAAAGTTTACTTCTGGTGAGGTGTAAGGAATTAAAGCAAGTTGATGACCGAACATTCTCTTTGATCATCCTTTTCCCCCAATTTCCTTTTGGTTCCTATGAACTTTTGGTTCCTATGAACCCACCAATAATAAGACCACATTTTAACATTATTCTACAAGGGAAATACAAAGGGCAATAGCCATGCCAAATGCCAGTGAGGTTATTTGGACTGTTGTACTTTTCAATGTCGTTTTCCCACTATTATTCGTTTCTGCAAGCACTCCAGCAATTGCAATGTATATAAATCCACCTGCTGTAAACCCCTGCCAAAAGAGAGATAGTTATTGCCAAAAAGGACTTGAATCGTAACCAGCGTAATTCTTATGGATGATCCTCACCTCAATCAGCGATGATTGTCCTGGATCTTGTCCCCAAAGCAGAGCCTATATCAGAAGTCATTTAGTTTTTGTTACTATTTTCACTGTTGGAGATACTATTCAAATAAAAAGTAGCATGTCCACGAAGGGGGCAGACAGCTACTGCAATTTTTGGAACAGGAACCAATACTAAGGTGATTATTTTAAGGAAAAAGTTTGATGCACAACTCCCTCACACTACCTTCACATAGTTATCAGGGGGCCTATCTAAGGGTAGTATGAGGGGAATGGGTGGGGGCACGTACGTAGCAAAACTCCAGGTGTTGGCCACAAGTGGAGGAAATATCCAAATTGCATTATTTTCTCCATTATTAACAAATGGAAGTTGGTAATGCAAAGGATTTCCCTTTTTCTCAGAAAAAAAATGATTATCTCTCTCATACTCATTTCATACAAAATGTTCATGTTTCCATCAAATTTATCAACAATATGTGATGCATAACGTCTTAATCGCAAAGTAGTTCAAATTTGTTAATATCCATGTCTTTCCTTCTGGCAATATGTAACTTGTGTGACTTTTCTGTTGTAGATTCACATTACAACTGACTCCACGTAATGAAGACAACACTCACCAATGCAGTTCCTGCTAGTGCCACAAGTGCGGAAAGAAAGTTGAAGAAGAGAGCTTTAGGTACACTGAAACCGGACCTTATAAGAATTCCAAAATCACCAACCTATATTAAACAAACAAATAACAATAAACTGAAAATATCCAAGACATATATATATATATATATATATATATATATATATAAAAGACTAATAGTAATATACCTTATATTGAATAAAAAAAAAATCAATGGTGGTAAAATATGCAAAACAAATGACAAAGAGGGGTGCACTGCAGTAGTGTTACTTCCAACATAGGAATCGCTGCACCTTTTATTTAACTTACATTTCTAAGAGTATGTCCATACAACGTGATCACAATGAACAAAACTCATATCACATATAAAGGTTCACAATGAAGATCCTAGGACTTGTAAAACATCACACAGAGACAGATGTCAACAGAGAGTTGGAAAAAAAGTCAACATGCAATCTACAGTGAACAATCAATAGTGGTGTAATGTGTTCAAGAGCATAATAAATGATAACATAGAGAAGGACGAAGATGACATATACATCTCGTGGAGAGGAATATAAAATTTTTTTTATCAACAATTACAACCAAACTCCATCCCACTAAATGAGGTTGGTTACACGGATCAAACAGTGCCATTATGCTCTATCAAATACCATATTAGTGGTTACGTTATGGTCTTGTTAGATTTTCTATCATAACTGTTCCACATAAAAAATATTCTAGATCTTATTACAAAGTTATGCACCTGAATTTGTTATACAGCATGCAATACGTGCATTTGAACGACAGCTTAAAAAAAATTTAGAAACCACTATGAGTTCAATGTTATGTTCTCCCAAGAATAGCAACTAGGCATCAGATCCTAGGGTTTAAATAGATTGTGCATAAAATATGGGATGCTCCAGGTGATTCTAATAAATAGGAATATAGGATGTGCGTACAAGACAAATTTGAATAACCAGATATCACAAATAAGATTTTTATAGATTAATCTATATTATAATAAAATGATAATAAAGGTCAAATTTGACTATTGCACCATAGTTGAATAAAAAGTGTTAATTTGGAGCCTGACAACAAAATTTTTATGAGTGCTACACAAAATTTCTTATGTGAAGTCCTTTTTCGCACTTGAATCATATCCTTGCATTTTCTTAACTTAGCTCCAACATCATAACAAACACAAGCAAACATTTGTCTCTCCTCACTTCATTTGTTCTTTTGCTCAACAAGTTCTAACTTTTCCTGCAATTTTCATTTTAGCAGAAATCTTAATGAAAACAGACTTCTAAGTTGTTGAGATTATTGAATTTGTTGGATTCTTTTCATTTTTCAAATAATCCTGATAGATATGTTTGGTCTCTACTCTCTACATTTATCTGGTTTGTTCACTTGTAAATTGTTCTTCAATTTTTTGGTCCAGAATCCTTCAAGCCTATATTTGGCTTTCCTTTACTCTTCTTGGAAGATTAAGGCTCCTCAAGGTTAAAGTTTTTGTTTGGACTACTACTTTGAACAAAATCAATACTGATGATATGTTGCAGGTGCACAAACCACATATAATTCTGTCCCCAGATATGTGCATGCTGTGTTCTAAAAGTTCAAAGACTAACAGTCAACTGCTTTTGCATTGTGAGATGGCGGAATAAGCTCTTCTCTTTATTTGGAGTTTCATAGGTTTCTCCCACTAATTTGGATATATTCCTTTCAAGTAGACATTGTGCTTTTGGTAAATAACAAGCAAAAAAGTGCACTTCGAGAAGTTGTAAGGCTTGCTGTTTTATGGTGTATCTGGTTGGAAAGGAATGCTAGAATTTACAAGCAGCAATATTAGCCTATGTTCTTGGCGTGGGACAAGATTATGTTTGTTACTTCACTTTGGCTTAAAGCTCCTGGATTTTTCTGAGGGTTTAATTTGACTAGTTTGCAAAGGAGTTGGAAATCTGTTTTGGAAATTGGGTGGTTCTTTGTTCTTTTTTTTTTTTTTTTCCCCAATGTACATTTTAGTCTCTTAAGGTTTTCTTTCTTTTGAGGATTGCTCATCCTTGATTCATGTACTCTCTTTCTCTTATATATTTTCTTTTACTATCAAAAAACAAATACAAGCAAGCAAAGTTTCAGAAACAAAATAAAAAGAATGTGTACACCACTTGAAGAATAACATATTATTATATTTGGTAGCACAAAGAAGGCAATTGGTACCTGCCACGTCATATTTTAACAATACAGCTTTAAGTCCTTTAGTTACATCATCTAGAACAATTTATATTATGATATTAATGAATAAGATGATGCCAGTTGCATTTTCCACAAAAAGGCATAATATTATCTATGTGAATTGAATAAGGAATCATGGATGAATGCAAACCTCCTGAGGGAGCTCGTGAGCAAGCAAAAACAGAGTTCTAGACCAGCCACCAACAGATCCATAAAGCATGAATGCACTTCCTAATGCCATTCCATCAGTGAAATTATGCTGCAATGTCAACACACTTTGCATTACCATATGGATAGTTTTCCTTTCACTCAATGAACAAAAATAGTACTCTTACAACTCCATCGGAGAAAAGATTGAGATAACCAAACACAAGGCTTGTTGGTGCTTGAACTAATTCCTTTGCATTCAAGGACTTGACATTATCTCTGCAGACATCTGTTGCATCAGCATCTATTTTATCATCTGTGGTGTCAGTGGTATTAATTCTCTGCATTAGGAAGACAAATCAGATAAATTGTTATTATTAACTCCAAATAGTTCTCGTCAAGTTGAATAAATTCTCATTTAAGTAAATTAGCATTTAAGATTTGGCATCTACGCTGTGCCAGAAATAAATTAAAATATATTTCAATACTAGCAAATATTATCTGACTAATCACCAATTTTGAATTATCTACTGTTAAAAAGAAATATTAGTGATTAAGTTTTCTATCAACACACACACACACATATATATATATATATATATATATTAGTAATTAGGTTATGCTATGGGCTTACTTGTGGTGCACCCAAAGTTTAAAGGTATTATAGACCTTATGTATTTGTGTTTCTTAAATCTCATGTAGCATTCTAATTATTTTCTCAATAGAATATCAAAGTGGTATCATCAACCTTGAGGCCTGGTGGGTTATACCGCTTTTGGCAACCTCAAATGGAATTGAATTGTTGTCATAGTTTTTGTATAAATTTAGGTTTATTTCTATTTTATTATTGTGAGGTATTTGATTTTGTTAAAAGAGAGAGAGAGAGAGAGAGAGAGAGAGAGAGAGAGAAAATGAGTTGCCGTTTTAGATGTCTTTAGGTTTATTATTATTTTTTTCATTATTAATGTTGATTAAGTTTTGGTGAAAGAGAAGAATAAAAAAATGAAAAAAACACAAAAATATATGCTTGAGTTACGGAAATTTTCAACCGCAATAGTGGCTGCTGCTTTGGAGTGTTGGTCCAGTTGGGTGAGCTAGAGTCAAGTTGGGCAAGTTGGGTGCCAAGAGAAGATGTTATTATCGAATCACAGCGAGTAAGATCAAGTCTTGACGAGTGACCACTGAGTTGCACTGAGTTACTTCTGAGTTGGATGAATTAGTGCTGAGTCCAGTCTTAATTAGCTCTAGTTTGGCTGTTTTGGCTGATTTGATGCTGTTTCTGGTGCTATACATGCTGTCTGGACTAGTCCTTAGTGAATTTTGACACTGCCTAAAGCCATTTTCAATGGTTTTGTGCACAATCCGGTGCTGTCCTTTCTAGGTAAGTTGGATGTTTTCTGTTCGGCAGTTTTTTTGGTGCGATTTTCATGGTTTTCAGCTATTCTAATTTGGGTATGCCATGGCTGTTTGGCATGGAGAGTGAATTTGTTGATTTATTTTTTTTTTTGGGTCTCGGTTCATAGTTTTGTTGCTGATTTGTGGAGGATGAGTTCAAATTCAGTAGGTTTTAGCTTGAAATTTGTGATGTTTGTTAAGAGAGAGTTGTGAAGCCGTACTCTACAATGAGGCAAGCACATCTATTTATATTGGAAAATACGTGCACAAAGTAAGGTTACAATAGACCTATGATTCATTGACCTATTTAGGCCCATAACATACCAAAGGATTTAACTAACAATCCCCCTCAAGATTGAGCATAGTTATCAAACATGTCCAGCTTGTTACAAATATCATCAGCCCGTTTCCCAGAGGTGTTTCAGTTGATAAATCAGCTGATCCCCAGTTCTAATGTCTAAGATCAATAACCCCTTCCCAAAGTTTTTGCCTAACAAAATGACAATCAACCTGCATATACTTTGTTCGCTCATGAAAGACTAGATTTGCAGCAATGTAAGTGATAATTCGATTATTACAACATAACTGCATAGTTCTGGAACACTCAACCCCAAGTTGATGAAGAAGATAAGAAACCACACAAGCTCAGATGTAACATGAGCCATAGCCCGATATTCAGATTCTACACTTGATGAGACAACATCTTTTCTTGCTTTTCTAGGATATAACAAACACACAATACCCTAAAGTATATCTTCGATTCATAAGACATCCAGACCAATCTGCATCAGAAAAAGCTTTCTACTCTACAATGGCCACAATTTTAGTACAAGATTTCACCCCCAGGTGCCTTCTTGAGATATATTTTGGGATTTGGGATGTGTATGATTACATCCTAATGATAGGTTCTTGAAAAATTCATGAATTGACTTACAATATTTACTAGAAAAGCAATGTCAGGCCTAGTGATAATGTTCTAGATCTTCTAGTAATTCTCCATCTTCCAATCCAAGCTTAACCTTTGGGATCATAGGGACATCACATAATTTGATGCCAAGTAAACCTATTTCATTCAAAACATCAAGATCATTTTTCTTTGTGACAAGAAAAATCCTTTCTTACTTCGAGCAATCTCAATGCCTAAGAACTACAAAAGTGCTCCTAGATCCTTAGTTTGAAATTTGGTTTAAAGAAAAGTTTTCAATTTTGAAATGCCCAAATTATCACTACCAACAATTACAATATCATCCACATAGACAATTAGAAGAATACAACCTAAATTTGATTCTACAAAAAACAGAATGACCATGATCACTCTTCATCCCAAATTCCATTATCACATCACTAAATCTTCCAAACCAGGCATGAGAAGATTGTTTAAATCCATATAAGGACCTTTTTAATTGGACCACCTTTCTATACTCCCCTTGAGCAACAAACCCATGTGGTTGCTCCATATACACCTCCTCCTCTCTATGTAAAAAAGCCTTTTTGACATCAAGTTGATGGAAAGACCAGTTTTGAGAGGCAATGAGAGATGAACAAACAAACGAAAGTAATTTTAGCAACTGGAAAAAAAGTTTTAGAATAATCTATACCATATATTTGAGCATAACCCTTTACCACTAAAGGTGTTTTCAAATGGGCTACAGAACCATGTAGATTAACTTTCATAGTAAACACTCATTTGCTTCCAATAAGTCACTCGCCATGTGATGTAGGCACAACATCCCATGTCTGATTTGCTTCAAGAGCCACCATTTCTTCTTCCATAGCAGCACCCAACCCACCATGAGAAAATGCCTCTGAAATTGATTTAAGAACAATAATAGAATCCAATGAGACAATAAAGAATTGTGAAGAAGAGGTAAGGATGAATATGACACAAAGATGGAGATAGGATTAGGATGATTATGGGTACCTTATGGAGTGCAACTATGAATACTTTTTCTTTGAATAACAGGCAAATAAAGATCAAAAGGTACAGAAGGATCTAGTGAGGAAGGCAGTAGGGGAGACAAAGTTGACCGGAGGTCTATAATAGGCGCCACACCTAATGTCTCAACAGTATCAAAAGGACAGGTTGTAGTTGGTACTTGCACTCTACGAGAATAAACATAATGGGAGGAGGAAGCCAAGTTTTAGTTGAAGAGACATGAGAACCTTGAAAAGTGGAATATAGAAGAAAATGTTTGTCAACAAGTTCAAATTCTAATATCGAAGGAGACTCAGAAGATCCCAAAAATGAAGTAAATTCAATGAAAGTAACATAAAAAAATGCAAAATAATGACCTAATTCAGTAAAGTGACATTGATATCCTTTTTGAATTTGAGAGTACCCAAGAAAAACATATTTCAAATACCAGGAATCTAATTTAGAAACTTGAGAACGATGATCCCAAACAAAACATATATAGCCAAAAACATCTAGAGTGAGAGGAAACAGTGGCTCAAAAGGAAATAAAAGAGAATAAGGTACTTGACCATCAAAAATTGAAGATAGCATGCGATTGACCATGAAACAAGCAGCGGACACTGTAGCTACCCAAACACCTTAGGCACTTTCATTTGGAACAAAAGAGTAAGAGCAACCTCCATTAAGCGACGGTTTTTCTTTCAACTATTCCATTTTGTTGTGAAGTGACTACACAAGATGACTAATGAATTATACCGTGCTATAATAAATATGAAGAAAATTTTATTGAAAAATATTCTTTCGCATTATCACTTCACAAGTTGTGCATAGATATTTAAAATTGATTTTTAATTTCAACATGAAAGGCACAAAAGATATCAAATAATTCTGATTGACTTTTCATTATATAAAGCCAAATAACTCTTGAATAATCATTAACAAAAATAACAAAGCAACAATAACCAAATTTCAATGTAACTGGATAAGGACCCCAAACATATGAATGAACTAACTCAAAAGGGGATGCAACATGTTTATTGACTCGAAGAACATAAAACTGACAATGTTGTTTAGCAAACTAACATGACTTACAATCTAACTTAGAAATAGAACTCAATCTGTTACACAATTTTTTCACATATGCTAAGCAAGAATGGCCCAAACGACAATGTAACTAATGTGGAGTGAGGGTAGCAGAAGTAGAAATTGACTGAGAAACTTTTTCATCTAGCCTATACAACCCACCAAATGCATATCGCCTACCAAAAATCTTCGTCAAAAGATCCTAAGAAAACAATAACTAGGAAGTAAGAAAACACCAAAATCATAGGTACATGTTAATCGACTAATGAAAAGCAAATCAAATGGGATGGGAAAACATAAAACATAGGAAAAATAAATATCAGGTGCAACATTTACTGTACCACTTCCAACAACAATAGCAATAGACCCATTTACCAAGGGGACATAAAGGGTATAGGAGTTTTGAAAAGAAGACAAGATACCTATATTGCCAATCATGATCGGTAGCCCCTGAATCAATAAAACATCTAGTATTGGAACTGAAGGCACGCACTAGGATTATCTGTCTGAACCATAGTAGCAATGGATATGATAGATGACGACTATTAAGAGGCCTGGAATTGAATGTATCAAGCATATTCATCTTCAAATATGATTATGTTTTGAGTGGACCCAAGTTCTTGTGCAGAAGTACTAGTAGTAGCATATGTAAACCGAGATGGTGGTGCATTTCTCCCGATCGATTTGGGACAATTTCTCTTGATATGACCCGACTCTTTACAACAATGACAAATGACTCACTCAGAGTTGTAGAATGAGAAGGCACATCGACATTTCAACGAATATGATGGAAAGCATTTACTCATGTAAGAGGTAAATGGTTCAAAACTAGTCAAAACAAGTAGCGTTAAGCTCAAGGGGTAGAGTCAATTAAAAAAAACACAGCTCCTAATTGTTCTCATTGAGTACAAATCACCTCAATGTCAGTGGTGATAGGAATAAGAGCACTCCATTGTTTAAACAAACGATTAACATCAAAATAAATTTCTGAGATATTTTTACCTTTTCTATCAAGCTAAAATAGAGGCACACATAAGTTGTATATTTGATGCAGATTATCCTAGCCCGAGAACAGTGTTTTAAAGAATGTTCATAGTTACTTGACTTTTTTGCAATGAATAGTGTTATTTTCGACTTCACTTGCCAAGGTATTACACAAGGAGCCAAACAAATGTTGGCCTTTTATGATCCATTTATCTTTCGTGCCATTTGTAGGTGAATCTAAAGTCAGATGATTTGATCTATCAATATCACCAAAGAAATACTCAATAGCTTTTTTCCATGAAAGATATTGTCTGCCTTTGATTTTAACAGAGGTTGGGATCAAATACGAGAAGTGTTTTAACTTCTGATTTTCCATCATCACTAAAGATCAATCCTTACTATTAGCAACAAAATCAAAGGCCAAGGCGTCCATGATAAAATACTTGTACCAGAATTGTTAAAAATTGACTAGAAGATATCAAAAAAATTAACAAACCACAGATGCAATAAGCAAACCACCAAAACAACCACATAGGGTGGTCTAGAAGATGTCAGAGAGTGTATTGTCGAAAGCACACTGCTGGAGGAGCCACCAAATGCCAGGAGAAGCTTTTTTGCGTGGTTCTAACGCACCACCAAATAAGTCAACATGCACCAGCCACTCGTGTTCATTGTCCCCTAATCTATCAGACCGTCAATCCAGATCTCGTTGTTGGTCATCGGAGCTCCACCAAACGCTCCAGATTTCTCTGCCAAACGCATGTTGCTTTCAATATAGCCACTGCCAAACACAAATACTTGGGTCTGGGTTTTTCACCCCTGAAGTTATCGTGACGTAGTCACGCATAAACGAAGGAAAAAAACAAAGGTTGGGAGAAGAGAAAGAAGGAAGCTAGGTTAGTTTATTAGGGAAGAGGTTTTTAGGTTCTAGAATTTAAAAGGCTCTAGATACGATGTTAAGAGAAAGAATTGTGAAACCATACTCAACAATAAGGTAGGCAAATCTATTTATATTGAAAAATGCATGCCCGAAGTAGGGTTAAAATAGGTCGATGATTCATTGACCTATTTAGGCCCATAACTTACCTAATCTATTCACTAACAATGTTAAAGACGGATCTGCATGATTTTGTGTGATATTTGGCTTTTGGTACTATGGTTTTGTTTTTCTAATGATTTGGTGAATTGCTACGAAAAGTAGCTTTTTTGACAACGATCTAGTAGCAATGGTTTTGGTGTCAGAAAGTTAAGTATAGCTCTGGGTCTTGGAATTTTGTTGTGGGCAAAATTATGCTGGAGTGCATTTTGGTACTATGCATGTTTGACAATTTTAATTTTGGTGTCGTCGAATGGAGCACTGTTTGGTGACCTATGTTGCATATATCTAATTTGGTAAGGTTATCCTCTGATTTGGTGATATGCACATTTGGGCGGGTTTTTTTTTTTTTTTTTTTGTGTTCAGATGAAACACTGTTTGGCATAACATGTGTTTACACAAGTCTAATTTGGTGAGATTATCCTCAATTTTAAGTGGTATAGACTCACTAATTTTGACTGCCCAACAATGGATCGGTTCTTGAGTTTTGTTTTTCTATTCAAGTGCATTTCTTACTTAGATATCTTGGAGTTGGCTACAATGAGCACAACTTGGGAGTAACATGATTTGTAGTAATATTAGTGGTTAGGCATAATTCCAACCATAGGTGTTGGTAATTTTGCGGACCAGCTAAGAAGTTGAGAGAGAAGCTCAAAAGAAGCTAGCAAAAGACTTCTAGAAGAGGGTCAAGTGAGCAACCAGAGGTAGTTGGTGAAAGACTTCTAGGACTTTGTATTTGCTGAGGTTCTGGCATTGTTTTTGAGGTTTGAAAATGTTCAGGTGGAGTTTTCCAATTGTTGCTTGTTGCAAGCCGTTCGTGAAGTTTGGAGTCTATCAGGTTTTTTTTATAATTATGTTTAGTCTATCTTTTGTTTAGTTTTAGTTTTAGGAGTTTAAATTTATGTAACAAGCTAAAACTTTGTAATTAGCTTGAGGGGAGTGTTTGAAAGTAATTTTAGTAATTAGGCTATATTATAGGATTAGGTTATGTTATGGACTTACTTGTGGTGCACCCAAAGTTTAAAGGTATAATAATCCTTGTATATTTGTGTTTCTTATTAGCTCTGTATAAATAGAGCACTACAGTTAAGTCCTACATAGAATTAAGCCACCTTATTGATTCTATAATAGATCAATGTTTTCTTCCTAATTCTCTTTAGCCTCTCTCTACTTCTTCGCCCTCTAAACGCTAATTATTTTCTCGACATCAACTAATTAATAAGAGCGGCAACAATAACATCTTTCACTTGATTGGTGACAAAAACAGGCCCAAGTATCTAAGGAAAATTTTCTAAGATAATCTTCTAAGGAAAATTTTCTAAGATAATCTACCTACTGGGAAGTGCAAAAAAGATAATTATGAATCCAAAAGATGCATGATGCACACATACAGACAGCATTGTGAGGTCTGAGAACCTGCAAAAATTCATATCGTATATATCCTATTGAGGAGCTATTTGATTTCCAAAATAGGAAGTTCACCATAGACGGGGCTGTTGATTCCCAAAATTGGAATAGCAAAAGAAACTGTCCAATTTGGAGAGTAGGTGTGGAAATGGAAAGATTTCCAAGAGATCAAAGCTATGGAATTTATGGGTCAAATTCTTCAATGCTGGTTCAAAGAAACTCCATGCCTAGCTGATGCAACATCACAACAATATTATTGAGAGCAGTGGACTACAGCATTGCTATACGGTGTACTAATCTTCACCGTACCTTTCTAAGCAAGGATCCACTTTGTGTTTGACCATCTCCATTCAGAGAATGCACTGCTTCATCTGATTTTTTTGCCCCATCCATTAAGATCCCATCATTTGGATTTAAAGACTGTGATTGCAAGTTGGCAAAAGAACCATTACCATCGTTCAATTTTTCATTGGTGTTATGATGATGGCGATGTCCATGAGTCCATGAATTAGCTCCTCCAGAGTAATCTTCAACATATCTCACCATCTTCTCAACAAGAAGAAACAGGACAATTCCAGCTACATGAGACGACATAAATAGTAAGAACTAGTAGTATTAAAACCCTGTCTGAACAGTCCAAATAACTAAAAGAATAGATCCACCAAACTTAAAATGGAAATAAGAAGGGAATAAAATTTACCAGAACAATAAGCTAATAGCAAATTTTAATAAAACAATATCAGAACCTTTCTAACCTCCACTATTTGTTCCATCTCCCCCTTTCAGTTCTCAAAGAGTTTTAAAGATTTCATATAGAAACCAAGAACCGGAAATCTTTAGAAGAAAATCATTCCTTAAATCATATACAATCATTCATTTATCTTTAATCTATGAAAAATCAGAGCACAGCTTATATAATTGCCACAAGACATAATTAATACCTGTCAATTCCACATTCATAGGAAAATGTTTTAGCTTGCTTTGGTTAGATAGATGCACACATTTGTAGGAAAATGTTTTAGTTTGCTTTGGTTAGATAAATGTAATCAATAACATCAAACAGTGTAAACTGGCTATTTCATCAATGACAACAAGCACCGATGAATACTGTCCTTAGAATAAAAAATACCAGTGCAGAGAGAAAAATCATTTTAAGAATTTATTTGGATATTGATATAAACAACTCATGAATTTACCCAAAAACTTTTATTTTCTAAAATAAACTCTCTTTTACTATCTATCAAATATCCTTTTCCTTTAGTGTGAATCCATCGTTTATGATCAAATTAAAAACACATGCATTGTTTCTCCTTTTCTGTTCAGGACATTCCAAGCATTGATGCCAAATCCTAAAAATAACTTCGACTGCCAAACATGACTGAATGCCGTGTGTAGTATGTACTACAATCCAGAAAGCCAATATGAATCATTTCTATTTTATGTTAAGGAGTACCCATAAGTTAGATGACCATGTAATACAAACGGATGAGTAGCTCATCTAAGGCCCAGATTAGTAGGCCCAATCCATTTTCATTTACTTTCTAGCATTCTGTTAAGAGATGTTATTTAGGAAAGGGGGCGAGTCATCATAAGATACATTCTGAGTCTTAAGAAATCTAATGAGAATATCTCTCCTCCTCCCATCTTCTCACAAATTTCTCTTTCTTTTTCCTTCCTATTTCTGCCTATAACAAAAGCCTAAGATAGAGATTAAATTATTTCACTAATTTGGAATACTTATGATTAAGTGTGAGATTGCAATATCCCAAACAGCTTACAACACTATAGCACAGTTATTAGGATTAAAGAAATATTTACCTTTGTTGAATTCTATTATCAATCATAGAGGAAATTTGGCAATTTTGCAAATCAGAGACTGGGTTATGCTATTTTGGTGTCATGGGGTCCAATATAATGTCCAACTCTCCTAGTGTGAGTCACGAGACTAGAAATAGTAGGAAGTGTAAACCTCACAGCATCAGTATCAGTTACAGGAAGTCTATTAAAATGTAAGTGATGTTTTCAATGAATGATTTGTGAATCATGACACTAAATTGCTTTCTTGGTTTTTCTGATGCAATCAAACCCTATGAGTGACACCTAGGTTATACAATTCTTCTTTCTATATATTTCTACCATTTTATTTTATATATATATATATAAATATTTTATAAGCTGCTAAGACCCAATTTGCTTGCCAAAAGACCCAAAACAGAGCAATTAAATCCGACTCAAAACTCATTCTTGAATTTGCCCTAGATGCTGTCAGACCTTAAGATGGAGGAGAACCCACCCCTTAAAATCAGGCTCTTAAAAAGGGGAGACCCCTCCACTTATTTATGGGAGATACTTGTCTCACTCAGCCAATGCACGACTTGTTGAAAATGCTGATTGAAGATCCTTCATTTCCTTTCCTTTAGTCAAAATGCAGATTCTCCAGATGTCAATCAGCTATTTCCTAAATGCAGATTCTAGCCTGTGTAACAGTTATTATTATTTTTTTAAATGTAGTTTCCCTTTTTGGGATTAATCAGCTCCTAAACTCTTGGAGTATCTGATATAATGCGATTAGGAAATAGAGGAAAATCGTCCTTTATGATAGAATTCCTACTGTACATATATCAGACACAATTTTATTGCTCTCTTTTTCACCTGGCATCAGAGCAGTAAGCTCTAGGATTGTTCTTTCTGCTGCTCAATTTCCCTGAAAAAGAAATGTCAGCCTTCATAATCATTGTCCAGCCTTAGTTGCTGGCTTGCTGACCTTTTAACCAGATCTCTGCCTCTTCCAAATCAGCCTTCATTGCTGACATCCTTATTATTCCAGAATGTCCACAGAATCCAAAACATCATCCAGAGAACATTTGACCTCATCATGAGAAAACCTATACAGAGACTCATGAATCATTCTAATTCTGCACCTATTTCTTCTATTGGATAACTGCAGAATTTCAATCCCTCTTATTGACTAAATAGTAAATATTACCTTCAATGGTCCCAAATTGTGAAGAACTTTCTCAAAGTAGGAGGAAAATTGAGTCACCTCAATGGGTCTAGTCCAAACTGGATAATCCTATATACTGCATCTTTCTTTCAACCGCCAAAGAGATTTGGGATGCTATGCATTAAACATACTCAAAGATGAAGGATGATGCTCGCATCTACGAGCTTAAGACTAAGGTAAGCACAACCAAGCAAGGTAGCCATTCTATTACTGAATACTCAACTCTGCAAGGACCTATCGTCTTCTTCAGTTTGTTGTAGGATCCTGTAGGAAATTGTTTCTTAAGCAAATGAAACATAACCAAAGCACCTTCTTCAAATACTTTCAGCCTTTTGTGCTTATTTGTGGCCTCCTTGTATTTAGCATTTGATTCTTCAAGCTTTCCTTTAACTTCCAATTAAACAGCCTAGATCTTCTCAGCCATATGTTCAGCAGCAATACTATATCCTGGTATTTTGGACAATGGTACCAGATCTAAAGTATGCTTTGGAATCCTCCCATACACAATCTCAAAAGGTGATTTTCCAGTGGACTTGTTGACAATATTGTAGGCGAATTCTGCTTGTGCAAGAAAATAGTCCCACTGCTTTGGCATTCCTCCACAAAAGCTTCTAATAATATTTTCCATTGTCTTGTTGACAACTTCAGTTTGACCATTGGTTTGAGAATGTAAAGAACTACTAAATTGTAAATTAGTTTGGAAAAATCACCACAAAGTCCTCCAAAAATGATTTAAGACTAGATTCATTAAGGTACTTGGTGCATTAGACAATCCAAATGGCATGACAAGCCACTCGTATAGCCCTCCTTTTGTTTTGAATGCTGTGTTCCATTCATCACCTAGTCTTATTTGGATTTGATAATAGCTATTCTTTAGATCAAGTTTTGAAAATATCTTTAAATAGGACAAACCATCAAGCACGTTGTCTAACCGAGGAATTGGAAACTTAAATTTGATGGTTATCCTATTTATAACCCAACTATCAACACATATTTGCCAGATTCCATCTTTCATTAGTGTCAACAAATCTGCTACTGCACATGGACTTGTGCTCTCCTATATAAATCCCTTTTTGAGCAATTCTTCTACCTAGTCTCACAAAATTTTGGATTCCAAAGGGTTCATTTTGTAATGTGGCAATTAGGCAGGCTAACTCCTGGTAGGAAACAATCAGCTTAGAATAGTTCGCATTGAAGGCAAACTATCAAGAGGATCTTCAGTCATGATGTTTGCAAAGGCTTTAAATAATGGCTGCAACTTCTCAGGAATTTCTACCTCAATTGAATCCTTTCCTCACTCAACCAACACATAAACTCCATCCCTATTCTTAATACTGAACATGATATTAGGTTTCTTAGAAGTACTAAGATTTTTCTTCATTTATGTTGGCCTTGATTTTTGCCTTCCTTTCTGCAATCGATTTAATGATGATTTGTGAAAGAGTAAACATTCTCTCTTCCTTTATGAGTGACGTCTACATCATAATGCCAAGGCCGTCCCAACAATATGTGACACACATCCATGTCAACTACATCACAAACTACAATGTCCTTGAAGGATTTGCCAATGAACATAGGGACATGGCAAGTTTCAGTTACTTTCAACTCAACACCTTTCTTGATCCAACCAATTGTATAAGAAGCATGAAGCTAAAGGCCTATAGATAATATTTTCACTGCTCCCACTGTCTATATGATCTAGTCACATAGCTTTTGGTTAATTGTACACTCTGAGCGAGAGATGTTATGGCGTTGTGTGTGGTACTCTTGTTTTGGGGTGAAGAGTAATCGTTTCACAACAAAGTTCACTTTTTCTCCTTCATAAGCTTCTTCTACCATTATTTCTTCGTCAAAAAGCTCTTCCTCTACCATGTCATCATCACACTCTACCAAGTTCACAATCTTTCTACATGAGAAATCACTAGAACGATGTCCAATTGATCACACTTGAAGCACTTATCTATGTATGATTGAGCATATGGATTCTATTGATAGTTGTGGGAACAGTTGCAGTGTTCTCGGGTGCTTTGCCTGGCCGTCTATTTGAAGATTTTGCAAGATGAGTTCACATCGGAGGGGTTGTAACTTCCAATACTTGCTGCATTCTGCCTTTGTGCACTTGAAGAAGCTCTTCTAGACAAGGCTGATTGCCTTTCTAATTGTCTCAATCTTCCTACCATCATGTGGTTCCACAATAAACAAACTATGAAAGGACATGTGGTCTTGAATGGAGAGCTTCAATCCATTAATATATCTAGCAACCTCCGGGGAATCAGTTTCACATAGGTTGTTGCACGCTTTAGCCTTAGAAACTCTTCTGTATAATCATTCACAGACTTGTCACATTGATGACAATTTTGGTATTTTTTTGAAATAAGATCTGCTCATTGTTTGCAGGGAGAAATCAACCCATTAACAACTAGCACATCTTCCTCCAACTCTGAACTAGATCTTTACCTTGTGGATACCTAGCTGCACGAACATTATCACAGCAAGCTGCAGCACCTCCTTTAAGTTTATAAGCTACAATCTTGACTTGCCTATCTTCTGGTATTAAAGAATCTCTCCACTTCTCATAGCCAATCCAGAGCTCAACTCCAAGCTTATAGTTGTCAGAGCCAAGATTTTGATCAATTTCCTCATGCCTGAATGCTGAAAAATTGACCTCTTCATCAAAATCATCATTGTAAACTAGTCGTCAAGGTTGCCAATTATATACAACATCCATCCCATGTTTTGTTGTGTTGCTGGTCGAAGGACAGGTTTTGGTTCTTCATATTGTGGCCATTGGTTACGAAAACTTTGGTTCTAATTGCCTGCTAATTTAATGATAGGTTCTAGTCCTTGTCGTCGTAGTTCGCGGTTACACATATGTTGATTTTGAAAGTTCAGGTTTTGATTGTTCGAGTTCTAGAAATTGGATGCTATTTCTAGGCTCTCAACTACTACAAGTAGGTCATACAAGACTTGTTGAATGCTTCTGGAAAAATCCCAAATGTCTAGGGAACTGAACTTGTGTAAAGGCTCATTGAGTTGGCCCTCATGTAGAAGGTTATCATTATTATCAATTACCATTGAACAAGACTGGTCCTCATTCTTGATACCAACTAGCGTATTCATTGAACAAGACTAGTCCTCGCTCTTGATACCAACTGACATAGTGGAAGGTGGTAAGAACTTCCTTTGATGCTCTCAAAGCAAAGAAACACTTGAAAGAAATATTATTATTATTATGAAATCAGTTTTGCCAATAGGCTGAATTACATATTCATAAAGCTATAAACCTTTTCCTATTAGGAATAGGAAGAGACATACAATAAGCTAGGGAAACAAGGCTCTTAATTAAACTAGAAAGCAAACTCTAATAAATAAATAAATAAATAAACAAACAAACTAGAAGACTCCAAAATAAACCAGAAAGCAAATTTTATGAAAATAAATTGAACTTAGAATCCTACAAAATCCTATTAACCCTATGACTCTACCTACATCAAATATGTTAACCAGGAGCCTAAGACCAATATATTCACCGTTTGGTTAGCAAATAGAATAGAAATTAGGAAATGAAAAACATTCTAATGGGAAATAACATTATTTCCATTCAGGCAAGAAGCAACATTCTCATCAACATTATTTACCCCTCAAGTGTCGATCTGATAAGCAATCTCACTTTCTTATTGACATTTATTAGTAAATTTGTGAACCAAAACTAGAACACAAGGGACTGAGATACAGGACATCATTTAAGATATTCCTTATACAAGACAATGATCACCACTATCCCATCTCCAAGAAAGAGTATGCTATAAAATAATTTAAGTTACAAGCAACAGAAATTGGAATATTTCCACCACACTGAAATACTTACTTGATTATATAAAATCAGAAGCACATAAACTTCTTCCAAACAATTAATGTGTTGTAGAAAAACAAAAACCAATAAATTCAGCATATCAATGGAAGGATGCTCACCTACAAAGTTACAAAGAAAGCATCAAGCATATCACCACTAACCTAGGATGGATATTCCTGTGGAAAGATCCGCCAAAGAATGTGAATGCCAATGTCTGAAACCAACATCATGAGCATGGTCTACATGGTTACTATGTGAATGGGAGTGCTCGCCACCTGCAAGTAAGACATGTTATTAAATAATATGTGTTGATGTGTTTTCATTTAGTAAGGGTAGTTATTATGCTTATTATGTAAACCCTAATTGCATAATATACAAAAGAACACCAAAACACTTGAGAGTATAAAGCTTCCAAACTTCTCCCTCTCATTCTCTCCTTTTCTCCTATGGCCCTCAACATCTGCAACATGGTACCAAGAACCTGAAATTCTGATTCTATAGCGCAGATGCCATCCATTTTTTCTTCTTCATTCAATCCCTTACCTAATTTCTTTAACTTAATCTGCCACTACTGACTGAGTAAGGCAGTATACTAATATCTCTCTTCTTTTCTATTGTACTCTTGTGTGATCAAGCAAAGATCACATGTATTGGTAGATGCGGTCTAGAGGGTGATCACACTTCTCTGGTGGCTTAGTGCTGGGTGTAATGAATGTACAGCAGTTGGAGGTTTGATTTGAATATGGTTTCCCTTGCAATCAGAATTCTGGTGTGGGAAAACAATCTCAATTTTGAGTGGTTTCGGCTGTAATATAAATTATAACGTGAGAGGCAGTCTGATTTTTGGTCAAGGACAGTTCTAAGGTGAATTTGAAGTAGTCAGGTCTGCACTTTATCAAATGCACTCTTTTTGTCTTTGTTCGTAAACTCTATTGCTGGTTTTAAGGCTATGATTTGGTCAAATTTCATTTTCAGTTGATAAAATTCTGCGTATTTGTGTGGTATCTCATCACTGGAACTGAAAAGAAAATTGGCACCAAATTTCTTACATCCTCTAGGATAACTGACAGGCTATTGATGGGCAAAGGGAATTTACCTTCAATGGTAAAGAACAATTTCTAGATATTTAAGGCTACAGTGGATCATTTGACTAAAGACCCTCTTGATGCAACAAAAGCAGAGGAATGGAAAAAATGGTTAATAGATGACTACAACATTTTCAATTACACTGATAGGACTATGGAACACAATAGCTATGACATTTAACCATTACAACACAGTAAAGGAGCTATGGATGCTGAACTTTTTTATGCAAATAAACAGGATCTTCCTTGATTCACAACTTAATGCAAATTGTATATAGGGATAGTCAAAAAGGAAGATCTCTCTTTGGATGGAGGTGAAGCAGGCTTTTGAGGAGAAAAAATGGATGTTTCCCACCACTAGTGATATTAAGCAAATGCAAGCACAGAATGAGTCAAAAGTTGTGCAGTGTTTTCTTGCGGGCCTGGATCCCGAGTACAATGAAATTCATACACAATTATTGGTGGGGCAAGAATTTCCAACTTCTTTGAGTTATATGTATGCCCATCTACTTCATGTAAGTAAGGATTCTCAATAGTCATTTGTGCCTAACGATTTTTCAGCATTGCTGAGTACAAACTCTAGGTCTGAGAGTAATCATGGAGGTGGAATTGGGACAAGAGATGGTAGGGGTGGAGGACAAGACAATGGTTGTTATCATTGTAGAGATCCAAGACACAAAAATTATTGTTGGAAATTGCATGGGAATGCCACACAGTTCTATCGTAGGATTCCTAATGTTGCAACTCAGAAAGATCTCCTACCTACTCATACAATATCATTTCTTAAGCCACAAGTAACTATCTCAGTTGATGAATATGCTAGCCTTACTAGGCTTTGTGCCTCACAACATACCATTACTTTTATTGCAACATTATTCAAATAGGTAAACCTACAGCTTGTCTCTCTACTGCTTAACGTATTTGGGTTGTTGACTTAGGTGCCACTGATCATTTGATTGGGAACATGATACGACCCAAGCAACTTGAAGAACCCATCCCCAAAAGACCGGCCTATTAGGGGGGGAGAGCCAAGCCACTTAAGTACACCATCAAGCATCCCATACTACTTGATGTGGGACTAGGGGTGTCCCCCTAGGACCCTA
>JANHAO010004287.1:0-24509 GCA_026873985.1 Saraca asoca
TTAAATTAATTTAAACCACGAAAGTAGGTTCAATTAGGTTAATTTAAGTACTATTATTAGACCTTGAAAGAGGCTAGTAATTAACTTAGGTTAAACCATCCTCAATTATCCAAGTAATTATAATAAGAAGGATTTTAATTATTTGTTAAAGGCCATAAGGGTGGTGAACCCCAATCCTAAGCTTTTATAATTGAATTTCATTTATTAATTCAGTGCTACTCTTTTATTAGTCTTTTTTAAAAGATTTAATATTCTTATTTGATTTAAGCAATTTAAATTGCAAACTCTAGCAATTGATAGTGAGATCCTTATGGGATTTGACCCATACTTGTTGATGTCTACTACAACTACATCGTGCGCTTGCAAAAAACAAACATCAGTAAGTGAAAATACAACTTTAAAAATTTTAATATTAGAAATTTTTTTGTATTGAAGGTGGTGGAAGCAACAATGATAAAGGTTGTATTGAAGATGGAAATAGTGGCAATAAAAATGAGAACAAAGATAATATAAGACAATAATAAATTATATGGATAAATAAATTGGTTGGGTCTCATCCTTTATCATCATGGATAATTTGTGACCTATTTAAAATTTTAGATAGATCATAAATAGCATAATGGGAGATGCAGTGCAAGGATTTAAATTTCGGTTTGCAACCACAATATTGCACACTATATTGCTATTGTAGATTCTTAGCAATCATATTTTTTGCAATTTTATTCCACAATAGCCGTATTTTTCTATATTTTGTTTACAATTTTACTAATTGCAGCGTAACCACAACTACGACCATAACCACAATTAAAAATCTTTATGCATTGGTATGGGATTGATTACTTGTTTTGTCCATCTGACTCTTGCACCCTCTTCTCCTTATTCCATGATCTTAATGAATTTGATCTTCAAGGTGGAAAACCAGGTGGCATCATCATTTTTGTTGTTTTCTTTTCTAAGGAACTTGACAATTTCTTATTGCAATGAATTAAAGAAGCTGTCAACACTTGGGAAGTCAACAAAACTCCATAACTTGAAGAAATTCACCTTATATTTTTTTTATTTGATCAAAGAAATAATTCCACACAATGAAGAGGTATACTATTATTTCACTTCATATTCTCACTCATCCTATTTTATTTATAACAGAATAAGTTGGTTCAATACAATTATGTTCCTAATCTCTTAATGCATCTTGACAATGTGGAGTTTGTTGGTACAATTTGTACTTTATAATTATAGCCATTTGGTAAAAAATAGAGTAATTTTACTACTTTCACATCATATTTTTTATTTTTACTTTCGTATCCTCTGAAAAGGAAATTGGATCTCATTGTAAACCTTGCACCCTTTGTTAGTAATTATGGTATTTCCATATCCACTTTTTCATGTCAAGATGGAATTGACTAAATTTTACGTCAAAATTGCAAATTGACCAATAAGAAAATTCACCTTGTCCTAGTAATTTGCTCTTCAATTCAGGGTTCATATCTATCTATCTCTCACATTTTATTGACACAATCCATTTTGCTTGCAAAGCATCTCTTTTTACCCACCTTTTGTGTGTGTGTGTGTGTGTGTGATAGTTTCTTCTTGTCCTCTTGTGGACCCTTTGTTTTTTTCTCAACTCTTGCTTTATGAAATATATATATATATATATATATATAAGATAGTTCCTTGTGTGAAATATCATGCACCAAACCAGTTCATGAGTATATGCAACTCTTGAGTATGCAAATTGAACAAATGGTCCATGTAATTACGTATCAGTTTCTAGAAAATACTACTTGATTTTGTTATTGCAAAGGAAAATGAATGATGGGGAGGAAAAAGAATTCTTTTTTGCAACATGCAGGGATTTTTAATAGCGAAGTCAAATGTAAATTTTGTCAACACGATTTCACTTAAGGGTATGGTTGTCCATTTGTTTTAGGCTACCATCTTTAAGTTGGTTTTATCCCAATTTAAGTAGTTCTTTGTGTTATCTATATTCTTGCAAAACTTTCCTATGTTTAAAGTATGTGCTTTTATAATCTGAAAAATGTAATACGGAATTATAAGAACAGCTTCAAAGAATTTTGTTTGGTATTTTATGACATGCATAGATCTCACTAAAATTTAATTATTTCCAACTTTTAACTCATTTTATTTATTTTTTAAAATTTAGATTTTTTGACAGGTCAAGAATTAGCATTTAACTTGTACAAGGATTAACCTATTAAATTAGTTTCTTGCTTTTTATTATTTTCCTTCCTCATTTGGTACTATTTGGTGCATTTTTAAGGTAATGTTTATTTGGTTTTGACATTAGGATAGAGTGATACTCATTACTCAGGTGATGACTAGAATAAATCGAGAAGGATGGAAAGAACTCGATAAATTTCATTGGATTTTGCCGATGATTTCAAGTCTTTAATTGGCTGGCTCAGCCTTTAGTTGATCAAAGCTTGTAGGTTTTAAACGTTGTAGAAGCCCTTTGGATTTAGAAAGAAAGAACTAAAAAGAAAAAAGGAAAAGAGGGAAAAAAAGAAAGCGAGGGAAGTTAGGGTTTTAGCCTATGACCAAACAAAATATTATTTTGATAAAAATACTATATCGAGAATGCAAAGGTGAGTTTATGGACAAGTGTGTTGATAGAAAAAGAAGAAAAACAGGCCAGTGACAAAATGGTGTGCTTTGGATGATTCTGTGGCATCAATGAAGTAAGAATTGATGAACCTATAAATTTTCAACTATTTCAAGTCTTTATTAATGCTTTTACTTCATTTTGGGAATATCAGTTGTAATTTAAATAAGGGTTTGAGTTTTACCGAATTGTTAGGTGACTATTAATCAATCTATGTATTTCTTGGAGTTGCTAGAACCACAAAAGGACTTCAAGATAGTTAATGCCTTGTATTTGGCACAAATGCATAACTCCTAATTTTTCTTTGAAAATGGTTTCACTGAATTTAGATTTCAAAAATGATTTTATTGAATTTTTGAAAAGATTTCTAGATTTGAGTTTTACTTTAAAAGAAATGTTTTGTTAAAATGATTTAAATTTTGTTTTAGTTTTAAAAATTGAAATTGCATCACAAGTCTATTTTTATGTAGGTGATGTTTATATCCACTAAACTATTAACTTAACCTCTTAGATTTTCATGTTGTGTTTCATAAGCAATTCCAAAGAAAATTCAATTGGAGAACTAGCAATGAAAGACTAGGATAAGCCTAGGGAAAGTCATTGCATTTAGTGGAGAGCCTTTCCTACTTGTGTGCTTACTAAGTTATTAGGGCATTTCCTTGGAGCATAGCCCAACATTACCATTGTCACTATTCTATAATCATAATTTCTTTTTTTTTTAATTTTGCTTCATAATGATTATATTTTCTTTTATTTATCCATAATTTTGTTTATTACAGTATAATCACAATTACAATTTAAAATTATTTATTAGAATTCAGTTTCTTAGGAACCAGTTTCCCTAATTTCCCTTAATATAAAAGTCATAGTGAACTTGTATGTTTCATTTTCTCTTCTATCTTGGTTTCATATCTTCTCATGCAAAGATATTTTTCCCACAAATGCCACCAATTTCCAGATAAAGAAAAAAGCATCAATATAATTTTCTTGTGAAATGCTAGTAATGAACACAACTGAAATGTGTAAATGCAAGAAGTTATGATTTGCTCTCTTTCAAGTATTGGCTGAATATCTTTCCCATGCTTCACTTTGGATTTGGAGAGGCTATCCATCAGATTCAATACTTGAATCCTAATGTGACACTTCACTTAACAAAGATTAATCAAGACAAGACCTTGGACAAGATCTTGCTAGAAATGCCTAAGGAATAAGCTTTTTCAAAGTGGTCTGGGAAACTACTACCCTCTTACGGCTTTTGCTTGGCCTTTCTTTAGTCACCTTATCGCTACCTTATTGTCTTTTTGTTTTGTGTGTTCTCTTTTTGTATGGAATAGGTCAAATGGCCATGGATTCATTCTGCTCACTCATCACTTCTACTTATTTTCTGCATAACACTTGTTTACCTCTTTAACTATCTTCTACACAATACTTCTATGCGCACCTTCACTAGTTTATCCTTTTATTGAGCTTCTTATTCAAATGATATGCTATCTCTTCTTTTTGCTGATCTTCTCTACCTCCAAAAGGTTTGTATTATTCTTCATCTACCCGCTCTTTGATTGTCAAAGCTTCTAACAACTTTTAACTTTACACATCATGTTCATGCTAGGGAAACTGCTTATTCTTTTTTGACACTAGTACAATGACTAACTTGCTTGGAAATTTTCCTTTTTGAGGAATTGAGGTTACTCATGGATTTTTCTTTTTCTTTTTTCAAGGACCCTCAGGCTTCTCTTGGGATTTTTCCTTTCCCCAATAGCCTTGGAACTTGGGAAGACTACCATCCCCACCATCCATCTAGGTTCTTCCTAATTGTTGGATTCTCATTCACCCTTTGTAAAAGCTAAGTGGGTTCTCCTATTGATAACCTCTGTACTTTACCACTACATGACCTAGTTACCATCATTTGTCACTTATTTCTCCAATGCCCCTCTCTGGTTCCTTGCCTACCTTTTTGCCTATTACTAGTAAATTTTCACACTACCTTTTGCTTTGTGTGCTTTAGCTTTTCTTCTTGCCTAGATGCATCAGGACTAGAAGTTTCCTTCTCATGACTTTGCTCTCCTAAGTCTGTATCAGAAAAGCTGGCTTTTTTATTTTGTTTTCTAACTATTTATTTTACCTTGCTAACTTCTTACTTCTTATTTTACTTTCAGATTATAGGTTGACTAGAATTACCACTCAAAAATGGATTCTTAATGATTAGTGGAGACTTATGCCCACATTTAAGTTAAAAGCAAGCCTATCAAGTTATTGTCCACTCGGACCAAGCTAGTATTAGAGGTGATCATTATAGATGGCTTCTCTTATCCCGATTGGTCAAAGCCTCCCTCTAGACACCTTAAGACATTACCTTTGCAAAGGCAATAGACATTTGCTGAGGGTTCTTCATAGGGTAAGGGAAGTCATTCTGATGACATAGATGATGAATATTGGAAGTTTCTATGTAGCACTTTCCAAGTGTGGTGGGGAGAAGCCCAAGGAGTAGATTTTGGAGGAGTGGAAGAAAAGTTAGGCCTCTTTAGGTTAGGCGTATTGTCACATTTTATTTTTACATATGCATGGTTAAGCTTATCATCTCTTTAATGGAATAATGGATGAACCATTATGGGCCATAATATTTGTCAACTTTCACATGGCATCTTTGCATTCAAGCCTTCAACTGGCTCTGTAATTAGTTTTGCATTAGCTTATCAATAATCTATTTTTTTTTCATGCATTTGGACATCGCATTTTGAGTCTTCATATTAGTATTGTGATTCCTGTTTAGTCCTTTATTGTTGTTGAGGGGCTTGCTTTGCCTTTAACTTTGATGTATACCAAGGGATCTACCTAATTTGCTATATTTGAGCCAAAGGATCTGATCAGGCTTTGATTTATATCGAAAGATCTACCTGATTTTTTATTTATGCCAAGAGATTAGCTCGAGCTTTGATTTATACCAAAGGATCTACTCAAATTTTTTATTTGTATCGAAGGATCTACTTAGGCTTTAATTTATAACAAGGGATTTGCTTGGATTTTTTATTTGCATTGAAAGATCTACTCGAGCTTTGATTTAGACTAAGGTATCCACTTGGATATTTTATTTCTGCCAAAGCATCTATTCAGGCTTTGATTTATATCAAGGGATCTACTCAAATTTTTATTTGTTTATGCTGAGGGATTTGCTCGAGCTTTAAGACATATATGTTGCAAATTTTTACTTTCATTTCATTGTCTTGAACATATGGTTATCACTCTTGATGATTAGAGCTATACATGATTCCACTTTAGGTGTATTGTATTCCAGAAAGGGCTTCCTTTGAGAAGCCTCCAACCAATTAGTGCCATTAAGGAGACTTTCCTACATTTTGAATGGCCCTTCCCATAGTCCGTTTGCTTGACATCAGACTAAATCACCCTTTGCAAATGCTCTACTCCTTACTCTCTTGTTTGCAACTTTGGCAGCCTTAGCTTTATAACATTCATTTTGAAGTTGAGCCACTTCCCTTGTCTAGATCAGCATGTCTAGTTTTTCTTTTCATTTTTCCTCATTCTTCTATTGTTCATACCACTCTCTCCATTTGGAACATTGCCAGAGCTCTATTGGGAGCATAGCCTTACTTTTGTATGTGAGCATGAACAAAGTTTCACCAGTGGCTGAATGCAAAGTGGTTTTATAGGACCATAGGATGCTTGGCAATTCTTCAGCCCATTTTCCTTTTATCTCATCCAATCTCTTGTGCAAGCCTTCTAGGATGATCTTATTTTCCAACTCAGCCTACCCATTTAACTGGGTGTGCTTTATGAAAGTGAATCTTTGCATGATCCCTAACCTTCATTTTAAAACATGTGAGACTTGGAACTTTATAATAAATGTACAAGCATGAATATACCTTAGGCAAAAGTCTTGAAAAATTTTCGCTGGTGAACTATTTTCCATTATCATATAAAATAATCGTAGGAATGCCATACCTAAAAGGAGTCATTTGCAAGCTTTTTACATCAAAGTTCATGCCTTTAGAAATTTTACATATAAATGGCATTTTTCCAAATGAACTTTTGGACATTATTTGAGGTTATGTTTGCAAGAGGTTCTACCTCTATCCATTTGGTAAAGTAATCCAATATTGCCGCCATATATTTCAATTGATTAGGAGCTACTAGGAAAGGTCCTAGTAGATCGATATCCCACTGATTGAATGACCATTGAGCAAAAATAAACATCTATTTGATCACTGGTTGCCTTTGAACCCTCAAAAAGTTCTGGCATTTTTCATAGTTCCACACAAGCTCCAAGGCTTTTTATTTCATCTTTGGCCAAAAATACCCCAACCGAATAGCTTTTAGCATGATTACCACTCCTGCCATGTGAGATCCCCATATACCCTTATGGGTCTTTCTCAAAACATAATTGTCATTGCCTGGTCAGAGACTTCATAATGACAGAAGGGAGAAACTTTTTCTTGTACAACTGACCTCTCGTATGAAAAAGTGTGCTGCCCTGTGCTTGACCTTTTTAGCCTCTATTCTATCTTCTAGTAACTGTCTCTCTTCCAAGAACTTCAAAATAAGAGTTAACCACAACTCCTCTTCCTCCATGCACATTGCCTCATTTGTGCAAAGGGCTTGCAATGTTTCTTGAATGACTGTTTGATTGTTAACAGTGACCTTAAAGCTAACCAATTTAGCTAATGCATCCACATGCTCATTTTTTTCTGTTAGAATTCTCAGCAACTCGAAATTGAATCCACTTAACAAACTTTCAGTTATGCTAGCATAGCTTGCCAACATTGGCTCCTTTATGTCATAATCTCCCCTAACTTGGGGGATCACCTATTCAGAATCACTCATAATCATCAGAAAACATGCACCTACCTCCTTTGCTAACTTTAAACCAGTTATCACAGCCTCATACTTTGCTTGGTTGTTTGTTGCCTTAAAGTCAAATTTCAGTGAGTACTATAGGACTAAGTCTACAGGTCCTTCTAAATTATATTGGCCCTACTACCTTTATTGTTTTTACAAACCTTCCATATATATTATCCATGTTAGGCCCTCCAAATCAAGCTCCTCCACTTTCATCAGTTTGATTGCAAAGTTTGCTAACACTTGAGCTTTTACTACCTTCCTGGCTTTATAATTGAGTTCATACTCTGATAACTCTATTACCTAAGCTATCAATCACCTCGCTAGGTTAGGCTTTTGCAAGACTTGCCAAATTAGTGCTTCCATTTGAATAATGATTAGATGACTCTAAAAATAGGGCTTTAACTTTCTAGATGCCATTTGCAAGGTAAAGGCTAGCTTTTCCAATTGTTGGTATCATACTTCCATATCGTGCAGAGTATAGCTTATGAAATATAGTAGTTTTTGTTCTCCATTGGCGCCTCTCTAATGAGTATTGAACTTACTACCTCTACGATAACTGCTAAGTATATGTACAGTGTTTCCCCTGGCTCTGGCCGAATAAATATAAGTGATATAGCCAAATGCTTTTTTAATTCTTGGAAAGCTTATTCATAGTTATTACACCAGTCAAAATTTTTAACATTTTTAAGTAACTTAAAGAAAAGGGCATGTTTATCGACTGACTTGGACATAAAACGTGCGAGGGCCATGACTTTGCTATTGAGCATCTGTGCTTCTTTTATATTTTCCAAGCTCCTCATATCAATTATGGCTATGCACATGAATGGATTAGCATCTATACCTTGTTCGATGATCATGAAGCCTAAAAGCTTCTTAGCCTTGACTCTAAATGAACAAATTTTCATATTCAACCTTATTTGAAATCTTCGCAAAATTTTGAATGTTTCTTCTAGATTTTGCTAGTGTTAATCCAAATTTCTAGATTTAATTATCATGTCATATACATATACTTCCATGTTCTAACCTATCTGCTCAATGAACACCTTATTTATCATCCTTTGATAAGTTGCCCTTGTATTTTTCAAGTCAAACAGCATAACTTTATAGTATATCTATAGGTATCTAGGCAAACACTTCAATATATGTTTGCAGGAGCTTGATTAATCAATCCTCGATTCATTTCTCCTAAGTCTACCCTAACATTGATTACTCTATCATTGTGATCCTTGAAAATATGCACTTCTTCTATATCTAAACCTAGCTTCGACCCATGAGGATCATCATGCTGAACGTCTAGAAGTGTTGAATCCATCATTTGACACTGACCATTTTTCTCATCCATCACTGATGAGTGCACTGTATCAAAGCTTGCTTAGGTTTTAGCTAAACTTGTCATAGAACATTTTCGGGTAACCTGCTGGTTGGCCTGTACTTCCCAATTCCTCCCTCTATTAGGGAACTTCATTGCCAAGCGAGGGGTGGAGATAATAGCTTCTATTTGATTTAAGTATGGTTAACCTAGAATAACATTGTATGCACTATTAGGTGCTACCACCACAAAGAAATTGACATCAATATTCTTTGTTAATGGCCAAATTCCCACAGTCATCCTTAAAGTCACTGCCTCTTCCACTTGCACATGTCCTACTATGAACCCAACATATCACCTGTGTAAGGCTTATACATGCTACGAGGAATATTTAAGGTATTAGAAATATGCAAATATAAAATGTCTGCATAACTTCTTTGATCAACGAGGATCCTTTTGATGATGAAGTTGTGCAATGGAGTTGAAATAGCCATTGGGACATCATGATCACTACCAATGTCTCTAAAATTTTTCTATGTGAAACAAATTACTTCATACTACTCTTCCTCTTTTTCCTTTCTACCATTATTATTGCTCTAAAATGCCTTTTTTTTAGCTCCCAGAAATTCCTCCCCTAGTAAACCCTCTAGCAATCATCTCTATTGTTCTCAGCACAGGAGAGGTTGTTTCCTCCTATTTACCCTTTGATCGACTAAATTGGGGGGAATGATCCATTTCTCTGTGCTCTTGCTTCCCCTCACCTACCTAAAACTTTTTATATTTTGACAAATGTCCTTGCCTTATAAGTGCTTTAGTTTCATCTTTTAGAGTGGCACATTCATTGGCATGATGCTCGTAGTCCTAATAGAATTTACAAAACTTAGATTTGTCTATTGGGGGAATTTCCAGCATTTCTATATAGGGAACTTCATCAACTTAACTGCTCAGACATCTTGCATTATACTACTTATCAATGCATTCAATAATTCATATCTATTCAACCATCCTCGAGGGTCATTTTCTCCTTTTCAAAAGGTCTTTCCTTGGGGGAAGGCACTATTAGACAGTGTACACTCCACCTTTCACTGAGTGATCTTGACTTTCTTAACATTATTGTATTTTTTAGCCCTAGCCAAGAGCTCTGAAAGGGAAACATCAAGGCATTTGGCTAAGGAAAGAGAAAAATGCCCCGAGTGAAGGCTCCATGCTAATCTGATGAATGGCCACCCCCTTGTTAAGCTCCTTGAATGTTTAATGCCAAAGAATTGAAGTAAGCCAACTACTCCTTAAGGGCCTCATGCTGCCCTTGCTGAAAATTAATTAATGTAGTTGACGTTTTCCTAGAGGCTCGATTGATAGTAAAGTGTGTAGAAAATGCATTAGGAAAAGATGTTGAAAATTGTTGGTTAATTGCCAAGGTAGGGTAGTAAACCACTACAAACCATCTTTTTTAAAGGTGGTAGAGAAGGCTCTACACATAATAGCATCTGGAGTACCAAACAGTAGTATCAATGCTTAGAATGCTTCCAAATGCTCTTGCGGGTCTATTGTTTTATTATACAAGTCTATGTGTGTTGGTGGTTTGAAGTGGTAGGCAGGGGAGTAGCTGTCACAATAGCTGAAAATGGGTGGTTCTCCTCTTAGCAAGAAGAAAACTACCTAGAGGTCTGGGTGAGGTCTATGGTGGGGTTGAATGGGTCACAAGGTTCAAGAATACGGATAATATAGTGGTGAATGTCAGCTAATTGCGGTGAAGCAAAAGAAACATTGGGAATTAGTGGCCCCACCAAAGTTTGAATTTAGGAAGTTTATGGGAGGTGGAGACAGTTAGAGAATAGATTTTCAACAATTGTCACTGGTAGAGTGGGGGTAGGGGATTAAAGGTTGCTGCCATGAAGGTGGTGCAAGAGGTAGCCAAAATTTTTGGGGCTCAAGAATGGAGTAGAATGGAGCTATTTGTCGTAAAGATGAAGTGACTAAGTTAACTTCTAGGAAAATAAGGCTTAGAGAAGCAACAGGTGGTGAAGGCAACGTAAACTACGCTCGAGCACAATGGAAGGCATCCAACTCCTCACGCAACTGGCAAACCTACTCCACCAGTGCATCACACTCAAGCTCGGCAGTGATCTGATGAGCCTCCTTTGTCATGCAATCTCTGTGGTGATTGTCTCTAGCCCACTCACGACGATGACATACATCTGATGATAGAGCTTGATAAGACTGTAAATGAGAGCGATGAGACATAATGGTGGTTTGGAAAGCCACAGGCAATGCCAAATGAAACTTTTCATTTGGTAAAGTTGATCAGCAAAATCGAGTGGAATCGAGAAATAACTTGCATGCACAGCAAGGTCAGTTACATACAATGGAAATGGTTCATCGAGCACGTTCCAATGATTAAGTCAGTATTTTAGAAAAGTTTTAGTAGAATAGTCAAGATAGATCTAAAATAGGAATACCTTTCAATATTTATAGGTGTTGAACGTGCCAATAATGTGCTCTTGGATGAATAGAGTACTGCCATGTGTCTTTAATGCATTTGGTATTGTTAGTGGGAACCTCGCAAAATAATTGCTAGTGTCACATTATTCATATAGACTTGATCACGTCTTTTGTCATATGTTGGTTAGGCAATCGGCTCACAAAGTTCTCCATTAATCAAGTTCTGCGATTGGGTCGATCAGCCAAATGCGATCTGTCAATCATCTAGACCAACTCATGTGTCATTCAATTCCAATTAAGGTGGTCAATCAGCTTAGATCGACCATCTAGAAACTACAGACTATTTTAGGTTATGTCAAAATCCATCTTCACATTTACAAATGTGATATAATTTAAGTCAAACATGTTTTTTCAACTACTAGAGTTAATTTGATGGATTTTGCTTTCATATCTACAACATGCATACCCCCCCTTTTTCTTTTGCAAATTTTATTGACAACTTACAATTTTTATTTGGTAACTTTTGTGCAAACTTTATATGTAAGAAATATTTATAAAAAAGTTATAAGTTAATTAATCAAAGTTATAACACAAAAGTTTTTAAAATTGACAGCTTTTATTAAAAAAAAATACAACTTGTTATAAAAATATTGTTAAAAGTATGAAAATTTTTCATAAAACTGACAAGTCTGGTATACATAGAAACTCTTTTAAATATGCATAAATGAAAGAAAAACATTAATTTAATTCAGAGTATATCATATACCAAAATAACGTATAAAATATAACAATAAAATTGAACAATATACCAGCCCACTTATAAAAATAACACATCTCGTTTCATTTATGCACACTTTTCACGAGACTTGGTAGGCTATAGCACTTCAAATTAAAAAGGGACAACTTTTGTTGAACAATATGGATTTGGAAGCAAGAGATGATCGGAAATATTGGGATTATGCATTGCATTTGACATTCTAATATACAGTGAGATATATGGAATCCATTAAAGGTCCTCTTATCACAAATAGTTTCTAGCTATAGTTAGGCCTTGGGAATTTTGACTCTTGCCTGGCTCAATAAGTCATCAAAACAACTAAAGATTTATTCTATTCTAAGAAGATTAATTTTTTTATTCTAATAGTGTTTTTACATAAATTGAGGACCAAGTTGGATTATAATTTTCTTAAAGTAATATGTCTTCATCTTATAATAGAACAATCTATCTTATTCATAAGTTTAAAATCGATAAAAATAATATATGAATTAATCAAAGCTACAAGAGTATGCAAATTCACTACAAAAAATAGGATTAAATTATGGCAGTTATTTTACAGGGATTAAAAGAACCGTTGCAAAAAAATTAATATTAGTTAGGGTTGATTGACCACTACAATATATATATATATATAAGGCGAATGATTGTGATGTTTATTACTCAATTGTTACAAAATTCAAAAAATTTAATGACAGCTGGAAGGAAGTTTTGTTTGTATGCTTATTACAACCTACAAGCCCAAAACAGTTTTTGTAGTAAAAAAACTTAATAAATGAGAAAAAAGTTATTTTTTGTTGTCTTTAAGTTAACATCAAATTACTTTGTTAACTTTTTCGAAGACTAGAAAAAAGGGTTATTACCCAAAACCAGCTATAGCAGGGACGCATCAACCATTTTGCTCTCGTTGAAGGAAAAAAGCTTCAGCCATACTCTGCTGGAAAATCAGAATAGTGCTTTGAAGCTTCATCACTTCAATTACTGAAACTTCCACCATCTCTCCTTTCAGCTTCACCGTGTGCACACAGCTTCCATCAACCAAACCCTTATGCTGGCTTGCTCATTTTCATTTTCACAAAATACCTTAGCAAGTAATTTTATTACCAATTTGTTTTGCTTTGATTTATATTTTGATAGAAGAATACATGATTTCTTCTATTAATTGTTACTCTGCACCTAGTTATGTGTTTTGTTATCACTAGTTAGCATTTTATGCTCAGTCTTCTCTCTTCTATTTTGTTTTGGCTTCTGTAATTCATCCACTCTACTTCATTCCATCCAGTGCGTCTTTTTTGTGTTTTCTCTACTTTTTAGAATTCATTATGTTAGGCTTCCCTCTGGCCATTGTACAATAACGGTTTGGAGGCAGTTTGTTGGATTTACATGGTTATTTTTGTGCGAGAAAGTGATGCACCAACTTGTAAGTTTTGAACGGCAGATGGATATGTGCCTTGTGCAAGGCTTTTTTTTGCTGAAAAGAAATGTGAAAAGCATCTGGCTTCTTATGATCTATTTTTTTGGCATATAAATGTCAGGCAGCCTATGCAGTGTGTATACATGTAAGAAATTGCTTTTAGAATTATAATCTTTTTGTTTCTTATTATTCATGCTCTGAATATTGAGATTGTTTTTGGATACATGCAGAAGACAAGATTTGTGTGACAGTTTTTATTGTCAACTAACCATTATGCTTTTTCAGGTGCATAGGGATTCTAATAGGCATAGTATAGCAGTCTTGGATGGAGCATACTTATTTATATTATTTTTAGATAAATACCTTGAGAGATGATGATGGAGATTCTCATTGATCTCTCTATGGAGGAATTGGCCATGCAGCATTTGATATCAAAGAATTGGAGCGATTGCATATCAGACCCCTCATTTCATAGATGACATTAAGAGCATCAAAAGAAGAAGGGGTGTACACTTATTTTACATAGGATGATCACCATAAACTTGTTCTCAGAGAGTGATATCTTCCTTCTACCCCTCAATCGTTACAGTCTTGTTCAGATTACAAACCCTCCAAGCATTGATTTGTTGTTTTGTGTCTCCATTACTGGTGTTGAGAATGGTGTCACTTGTCTTAGATACAAGTTAATTGGGGGAGGAGTGGCCGTTTGTCTTTGGAATCCTATCACTAGATAGTAGAAAAGATTAACATCACTGGAGAGACATAGTCATCTACCTTATTCCACTATTTCTTTTGGCTATGACAATTTCTCTATAGGTTTTTTTTCTCTTTTGGTTCTTCTCTTTCATGTTAGATTCAACACAGCAGTAACAGATTTCTACCTATCATGTTAATTTCAATACACTTTATACAAGGTTTGTGGATGATCTAGAGTCTGAAGGACTTGGTGAGGATTCTACTTTTGTTGACAATCACATCAACTGGTTTGGCTTCAAGTTCAAACACAGTATAGCTTTGTAAATTGGCTCATTGTTTACATTGTTTCTGATGGAAAAATAACAGAGTGTAATCTTCCAATTTCCAAAATTAGATTGGATGCATCAAGCTTGCTTGCATATTGTAATAAGCCTTCACTCATTTGCTATAAGAATAGTGGTCCAGAGCATGTTCATATTAATATTTGGTCTCTGCAATATTTATACATTAAAAATTCAAGAATAGAGAAGATATTGTCTGTTGGTCCTATTCCGGCTACCTATGGTGTTAGACTGATAGTGAATAAATCCATGTCCTACAAAACACTTGTAGAAAGTTTATGCAGTTATAGATCCTCGGTTACCACCAAGTGAATTTACAACTGTATATATGAATGCCAATACTGTAAGTTCACCAGATTTAATAAGATCCTTCTTATTTATCACAAATATAGTAGGATGTTTACATTTCAGGTTTTCTATGCCTTGTTCCAACCTTTCATCAATCTAGAGATATGGAAAACGATTTAGTAAACGGTAAAAAACATTACAAAGACAGTTTTGTAGATCAAGAATCATTCATTTGCAGCCAAATGAATCCATGGGTTAGAAAACACCTAGCCAAAAAAAGATATGTACCTGTAGATCCTCAAATGGCACCATAAAATTTTTATCATTGTTACTCATTACTAAGGAACTATAACAATTAAAGAGAATGTTTTTCTTACCAGTGCAATTGCAGAAAAATGATAACCAATTTTATTATTAGTACACTACTTTTAGCGAAATGAATCCATGAGTATAGAGCGCTTGCTTACTCTATTATTTATTATATCAAATGTTACATGAATTTAATAATTTTCCAAATATGCATGTGGCCACTGGTTTTGTCATCATTCAGAGTGATCAATTAATGTCTTGGTAGATAGAGGCTAGATCTGTTAGAGCTGCTATCATCAGAGAAAAGAGATCAAGATCATCCATTACTGACAAAGGTATTGTATACTTGATAGAGGAAACATATCAAAATGGTTTATTGTTTTATCAGTAATTTCATATATTTTAACGCAGATAAAGATTGTTCAATTCTTGTGAATTATACTGACAAAACATTCCATGAAGTTAAGAAACTAAGAGGAAGTCCAACTTTTACCTCCCGTGCTTTTAGAGATATTACCAACAGTAAGTTCAAATCCTAGCTCATCATGTATTGCTTATTGTCATCAAGCAATCTTACAGGTCACTTGAATTGTTCTATATCTCTAAAGCTGTTGATATTTGTACTGGTCCAGTTCCGCTTCAAGGTGAAGAAATTCAGAACTTTGTTACTTCAAAATCCATTACAGTTATACTTCTCACCCCAAGAAATCTTGCTTAAGTTTTGTAATTGTTATGCCTCCCGTTCTCTTGGATTGTACAGTTATCATACTAATTTAGATGTTTTTTGGTTTTGTTGTACTAACTAAATTTCTTTCTTTATTTATTTATTTTTTTGCTAATCTTTCTTTACAAGTCAACCCTCCCAAAATAATGTCAAAAATTACAGCAAGTATGTGACAGTGAACTCCACTAACTCCTATACATATGCTTTAGCTATATCTTTTGAATTCAAGTGCAAGGATTGGCAACAAATATGTTTAAACATAGGAATGATTAAACAAGTGAAGCAAGATGCTTGCCTACAGTGAGCAATAAGCAAGAAAGGTTGATTAGGAATGGAGTTAATAAAGGTAATATGTGGTGTTAATAGATGTCCTTTTTACATCATTAATCATTATAGTACATATTCCATGATTTCATGTTCTTCTATCATATGATCTTGTTTGAGTAAACTCCAATGAATAATACTTTAATTGGCCTTTTACAAGAACGAAACAGTATTATCCTAAGACAAATCATAGTGAAAGAAACGGAACTATCAGTACGGTCTCACCCTCAAAATACATATTGTGCCTTCTTGCTACTTTATATTTGTACAAGTTTCACATTGAAGATACCAATATATTTGTGTGCATATTTAATTCCTGCCCAAACCAACTTAAATAGAGAATTCAAACTACTCATCTGAAGAAGAAAAAAAAAATCAGCTATTTGCATGCGAATTGAATGGTATATATGCTTAATTTGTTTGGCCTATAACCTTAGATGCTACTAAGAGTATGTGCATGTGATGTATCTTATATGTATAAAATGATATAATCGTAGCTTAGCCATATGTAGTTGAATAGCTTGATTTTCCTTTGACTAAAACATGAAACCTATTTCGTTCCATTCTAATCACTGCTGCATTTTATAATTAACTCAATATTAAATTTATCCCATTGAGCTCAAGTCTGCTGCATGCCCAAATATTTATTCTCACTTTTTGCATGCCTAAATATTTATTCATTTGGTTTGCCATACGATGGTATAGAAATAGAAATAAATCATATACCAAAGCATGCTTTAATTGTTACATTGTTCAGTTTCATACTATTCTTTTCTGCTGCATGCCCAAACATATATGATTAAACATTTATGATTATGTTCACCATAACTACTCTTTAAATGTATGTGAGTTTTCCTATTGAATATATGATAGAATTGGAAGAAACATAAATGGAGATAAATATGAGTAGCTGAAAATTTGTTATGTCTATCCATGGGTATCTCATTGCTTTTAAGTCATATCCAGATCAAGATTATATTTATTGGTTTGGTTTTGGCTCAACGATGTGATGTGTGCCTCTTGTCACAAGTCGGCTTTGTGATCGATTTTGAGGGGAAAACGTGCTCGGTTTGACACAAAATTTTGTAGAAAAATCAAGCATGGTATGAGCGTCCTGTGACTCAAATTTGGCAGCAATCCAGCTTGTCTACTAATTTTCTATTTTTTTGTCATTTTGGCATTTTGAGTGTAATTTTGGTGAGGTCCGCTTGTCATGTGTGAGTCGGAAAGCACATGGCCACGATCCTTGCATTTTTATCTTCGCGTCGATATAATATGGCACAAAATCTCCACCCGAAGCTTAGAGAAAACGCCTTATGTCAACTTAGAAAAAGTATGCCATCTTGTGGCAGAAGGCCTTTGGCTCATATAGTTCTTTAGGGGGGGAGTGTCGACAGCTTGTCGGTGGCTGGTCAGGGGCACATCGGGGCCCTGTCAGGTGATTGTTCGGGAATCGTTGGCACTTAGTCTATGGGGATTAAGGGGTGTGTTGGCCTAATCCTCCCCTACACATTCCTAACTATGTAATGAGGCATATATCAATAAAATGCAATTGTCCCTTTATATTTTTACCCGTTGTGCCACAGAGGCTACCTTGTGGGGATATTCTTGAGCTCAGTTGTTCCAGTTTATGTTAGTGCTTCGGTTTACTGACTTATGTTGCCTTTAGACTTGTGCATTGGATTTTGGTTGTATGGGCAACAAAATCTGCAATGCCACAATATCTATCCAAGTGTGGCCTGAGATTTCGGGAATTTTCGAGTTAGGCTGGCATGTCGGCCAAAAGTGGTGACATGCACTGCACGATCTCAGCTAGAGAGCTACTGGTCCATGGTAGTTAGTATCAGAGCTCGGTTGCTAGAGAGTAGATTGGGCAGCCACAGGAACTTGGCTTCACAACAAGAGCTAGTCTTGCTAAGTGTCACAGTTCTCACCAAGCACTTGAGAGGAGTCAGTAAGGGGGAACGAGTAGGCAAGAGGATTGGTAAGCAGGGTGAATCAGCTGAAGAGTCAGATGGTGGGAAGTAAGCTCTCATCATGTCAAGGTGGACAATTGGGTTTGATTCGGCTTGTCCAGGCTTATAAGGGTTGTAGACGAAGCGAAAGACTTTCGGATTTACGACGAGACACTGTCAAAGACTTAGCCATGAGGGCAGCAAGAGATTGAAGTGACTCTTGAGCGAGGGTCCATGCAACTGAGGGAACATTATTAGTGCATCGGGTGCAGAAGTCGGTGGACTTGCTGCATGGTTGGGACGTTGATTATATGCGCTCATTTATAGTAGCATTCGGAGGAATGCAAACCACTCACGAGAGTGTGAGAATTGATGGCCTATCTAGTGGGAGAAGCCCCAGGAGAAGCCTTGGTCTTGCCAGAGGTCTTGGCCACGTCCGGAGGGATAAGTTAACCATCGACGAAGCCAGAGGGCGAAGCTTTGGTCGTGCAAGAGTGCATGGCCGTACGAGAATCGTGTCAGAAAGCATGGACTTTACTCGAAGGAGTAAACCCGAAAGGGACTGAGATGATCCAGAGGGATCCTATGTGCACAATCTGTGGATGTAAGAGTGAGCTGTAGTACTTGTCCACAAGATTCGAGATGCTAGGAAGCTGGCGTTACCTAGTCACAAGACGGACTTTGTGGCAATGACCCTGAGATTCACGTTTGCTGGTACACAGGCAAAGTGAAGCTCGAGCTAAAGTGACGGACTACTCTACGCTCAACCCCTTGTTCAAGCACAAGGGGGGAGACATCAGAGGATGTCAAATGAGAGATGTGTTGGAGGGCACTCATCTTCATAGGAGGGGTCATGAGGACCACGGTACAAGAGTGTACTAACTCCAAAAGGGGCTGTGATGGTCGAGTTACCAGAGGGTCTAACTTAAGAGAGGGTCTAAGGATCCGATCGAAAGGCGTAGCAAAGTGCGACAGATGATCGGACCCAATGCAAGTAACCTTGGAATCGAGGGATCAGTCTTGCGTCTCACATCAGTGTTATGGGCATTAGATGTGAGACACCCTGGTAGTAGAGTCTCGAACACTAAGCAGGCGCACCTGCCTCAAAGGTGGTAAACTGAGGGCTATGGAGATAGCCATCCAAATTGAGATCCACAGAGGTGGAACATTCATTCGAGAGCTACGGAGGCAACATGGTTCTTGAGATTTGGAGGAATCTCACCCCAAAGTCTGCGAAGGTAGCAACATTCATGGGTTGGAGAATGAACTCATTGAATTCTGCGGAGGCAGCAATATTTTCAAGTTCACAGGGGAACTCATTCTTGGCTGTAGAGGCAGCATGGCTTCGATGGAACAAGTTTAAGGAGACAAGCTAGAAGGAAGTCGAGGGAGGAGCTGATGAGTAGCAAACTAAAGACCATCCTTAGCTGTGTCAGGTTATGGTTGCCATCCTTTTGGAAGTCCTCGAGAGACGTTAGCTCAAAGAGATAAGCTGGAGGCAGTCTCAGAGGAGTTGGCTGAAGATCCTCATGAAGAGTCCGTGGGAGTAGCCAAACGGAGCAGGCTAAAGATCTTCATAAGAGCTATGTTAGATTGAGGCGTCAATGAGGACATTGACATTCGTTAAGTGGGGGAGAATGTCACAAGTCGGCTTTGTAACTGATTTTGAGGGGGTAAATGTGCTCGGTTTAACACAAAATTTTGTGAAAAAATTAAGCATGGTATGAGAGTCCTATGGCTCAAATTTGGAGGCAATCTGGCTTATGTACTAATTTTTCATTTTTCTGTTGTTTTGGCATTTTGAGTGTAATTTTGGCAGGGTTTGGTTGTGCAGTGTGAGTCGAAAAGCACATGGCCGCGATCCTCGCATTTTTATCTTCACGTTAATATAATATAGCACAAAATCTCCACTCAAAGCTTGGAGTAAAGGCCTTATGTCATCTCGAAAAAAGTATGTCATCTTGTAGCAGAAGGCCTTTGGCTCATATAGTTCTTTAGGGGGGGAGTGTCGGCAGCTTGTCGATGCCTGGTCAGGGGCACATCGGGGCCTTGTCGGGGCTCGTTGGCACTCAGTCTGTTGGGATTAAGGGGTGTGTTGGCCTAATCCTCCCCTACACACTCCTAATTATGTAATGAGACATATATCAATAAAATTTGATTGTCCCTTTATATTTTTGCCCGTTGTGCTGTAGAGGCTACCTTGTGGGGATGTTCTTCAGCTCGATTGTTCCAGTTTGCATTAGTGCTTCGGTTTACTGGCTTATGTTGCCTTCGGACTTGTTGTGCATTGGATTTTAGTTGTATGGGTGACAAAATCCGCAATGCCCTGATATTTATCCAAGTGTGGCCTGAGCTTCCGGGAATTTTCGAGTTAGGTTGGCATGTCAGCCAAGAGTGGTGACATGCGCCACATGGTCTCAGCTAGAGAGTTGCTGGTCCGTGACACCTCTGATATGTTGTTGTCTATAAAATCATATTTGCTTCCAAGTATCTCTCTCAAAAAATCTATTCTAAACAAAAACCTAGAATTGGCATGTTGTTTGTGTAAGCTAGTGCATGGCCAAAATATGGTTGACCATAACTTTCAAAGCTTTATGATATGCTACAGAATATTATTTCAACTTTAAAGTGAATAGGCAGGAATATTATTTTCAGCCAAGTGACTGATTGAGTTTGTGTTTATTATTTTCAGCTAAGTGATGAGACAATTGAATGTAATTATGACTCATTTGGTGCTAGTGCCCATGGCAAGGATTTTACAAGTGTTGAAAGTGATGACTTTGATGATGTAATTAGTTTAGACAATATCTGCATTATTAGGAGTTTTGTTTTATTTTGCAGATGACAATTGACAAATGTGAATATTATTAATTAAGGTATTGATTTTGATGATGCGTTTCTAGTTTAGAAAATATCTACCTTAATTTGTTATTCTATTTTGTGAATACACATGATAAAACTTGTATATGGATTACAGCTTATGTCAATGAAATTGAATGATTTTGGATTTTTGTCTACTTAATTATAAGATTTATTTGATTTTGAATTATATTTTATTTTGAAAATTTTATTATTGAAAGCAAGGAAGAAGAATTAAATTAAAAAAGAAAATAAATACTAGGAATAAAAATTAAAATAAAAAATATATAGTTTTGCTACGCTTAAAACCCCCACAAATTTAATAGTAAAATTTTTTAAAATAGTAACATTTTGTGAAGGTTAAAACATCAACTAAGTCAAAAAATCAAAATTTTTAATACATTAGTAACAATTAAAACCCTTACTAAAATGAAACTGACAACCATCACAAAATTTCAAGTTTGCGATGGTTATGTCAGTGGTCAACTGAAACCGCTTTAAAAATGTGTTGTAATAACTATTTCTGGAATAGTTAACTGAACTACCACAATAATATTTGCAGGGATTGAAAACAACGCAATATTAATAATATAACCTCACAGAATGAATAAATTTTTTGAAGTGATTGTTAACTCACAATGATGTAGCCTGTCTGATTAAAGGAAGAATTAATGTGATTGATTCCTATATAATATCATATGTAGCTATTCGCCAATTGGAGATCTTGAATATGTGCCAACAGACCATTCTGTTGGCTTTCAATCAAATAATTGACGGGAATCTTATTAGGTTTCTTTCATGGGATACGTTGAAAAAGATATAATCAAATTGAGATATGAAACTTATGCGTCCGTTTTTAAAATTTATGATTATGGAGCTTAGAAGAATGTGTTTCCCTAATGCATGCTTTTGCCACACGCCCATGGATTTCGAAGGCAGAAAATGGTATACCTCCATGCAAAACAAAGGGAAATTTTCTATTACAAATGACACTTAAATTTTAGTATTATAGTCCCTTATATATAAAGCTTTTGACATTCTAATAGAATGAGCCGAACTTAGGTACCGAAATAAAGAAATGAAGCTATCCATTGATAACCACAAATTTGATTTGTGTCATTTGAAAGGGAGAACCTAATTCATAATTCATTTCTTTATTCATTAATTAGTGATTGACAGTTGGGGAATCAAACCCCAGAACAAGACAACCAGAATATTTGCAATCACAAGTCATCCCAATTTGCCATCCGTTTTGGGGTGTGTGTGTATATATATATATATATATATATAGGGATTTTGGGTTTTTGGTGTTGTATAGGATATATTTGAATGGAAGAAAGGGTTTAGAAAAACCCTCAAAGGCTTCCGCGGCACCATGTTTCCATAACCATTTCAGAAACATGCAGCTGCGGAGGTCGATGGGGGTTTTACGCAACTCTTTATTCTTCTGTTTGCTTGACTTCATTATCAACTGCTCCCTTGCTAGCTCTTAATTGTAATTCATGTGGGATATTACTTTAAATCGTGAATCACAGCAGTGGTTGGTTTATGAAAGTTACCGTAACCATTGTTAGAGTTTTACTTAAATTTTGCCATTAATGATAGTTTTTTATTATAAATTTTTTCATATTCAAGTTAAGTTCTTGTAGAATAGGATTGTAATTACTTATCAAACAAGGATTAAAAATATAAATATTGGTTTTAAGTAAATGTTCAAAGAATGAGTGAGATGCAAGAGTTTGAGTTATGGAGGGGGAACACCCTCTTAAAGTCTTGATAAAAATATGATGATTATGGTAATAATTCTAGTTATAATTTTAATATTATAGTTAATTTATTTTTATTTATGATTTTTTTATTTAGAATTTAAGATTTTTTTAAAGTTAAATTGCTTGGGGAGTTTGTGTTGGTTTGTATGTTTAATTGTTTATTTGGATATGGGAAATGTTTTTCTCAACAACTGCACAAGACCACAATTGCAGTAAGAAATTATATCATGTGCGTAGAAGCCTATCGCGGCCACAACACCAATTAATGATCATAATGGCAGTTCCATAACAGTTATATGATTCAAAATGTTTGGGTAGAATAATGAAAAATTTATTACTACAGTGTTAAAATCCACATTTTGATTTTTACAATACCCACAATTATTAAAAGTCTAATATAACCACAATTATATTTTAGAATTATGAAAATTGATTTGTAAGTTTGCTGGTTAATTAAGATGTCATCCAATATTAATTTCATTTTTGCACCACCGAACCAATTGATGTGTCAAGTTTCATTAGCGAAATTGATGTTAATTTTGAGTAGTTTTAAATTATAATTATAGTTTCCATTGAAGTTGTACTGCAATTAATTATTGTAATTCTAGAAAAATGTAGTTATTATTGGGGAAAAAAAACTATGAGAAATTATAGTTAAATAACAACTGCAATGTGCATCCAATGTTGTTGCTATATATGGGCTATAATTTAAAAGATTTTTTTTTTTTACATACTTAAAAGATTTTTTATACAACAAGAGATTGTAATTTTTATGAAAAAAAAACTTTCATATTTTCACAATTTTTTATATAAATTTTAATTTTTCATTAAAAAATTTATAAAACTTTCCAAATCTCTTGCATTGGGACTTCAATCCTTGCAATTACAATTCTTTTTATTTGTTATATGCAAAATTTATAAGAAATTGCATGAACGAGTTGTAAGAGGTATAAGAATAAATTTTTATTAAAACTAGAGTGTGTAGGGAAGTAAAACACTAATTTTAAAATGAGGTAGGATGTGTTATTTCTCTTAACATGATATATAATGATGCTGGTGTCTAGGTACTTAAACTTATAAGTAATACCATATCCCCAGCATGATAGGAAAAAAGACTAGAAGTGGAGTGAGAATTTCTTTGAAGAAAATCTTCTCATGCCATGGGATTAGTTAAGTTGCTGTTTTTCAAATCTGATTTGATATTATGATAACTTTTGAGTGAATTTTTATTGACAGATCTAATAGGTCACTAGCAGCCTAATCAGCAAAATTAAGAGAACTTCTTTCTGTCAATTTTTAATATATATATATATATATATATATATTATAATCATGCCATCAAAGTTCAACTAATGAAAAACAAAATTATTGAAAGAAAGCTGAAGACGCTCATAATCATGGTTCCGCCTGTATGAGTCCAATTCAATCTTACTTCCTTTTTTATATTGTCATTCCTTGAAGGAGAGGGATGTAATCCTGAATGACCAGTACTATTTTTGTTTATCCATCTTTTTGGATCAGATGAAAAATTGTGAGACTATTAGGTACATATTTTGTGAGCAATTTAAAGTCTTATTTTATGTAAATTATGTGCAAGATATTTGAAATTTTTATTTTAGATAAAAAATATTTTATATAAATTTGCGTGTAACAAACATTCAAAACTTTTAAATTTCGCCAAAAGCACAAAAAAAAAAACAATCCTAAAACATTGTTTTAAAAAATTTTCATCAATACTATATAAAAAAAATTACCAGCGTACTGATTAATTATCTTACAAAGTTTTTATGAATTGATTAAACTTAACATAAATAAGCTTAGATGGTC